>JAZHYW010044256.1:0-22588 GCA_037355805.1 Ixodes ricinus | reverse complement strand
CAGTCACACTAATCGTTACCAGACAGAGAGGTTTACTTTGACGAGATTTTATTAACGGCGATGTTTCCGCGTGGCCGGCGTTGGGCCAGGCACCAGCGAGACCTAAGAGGAAAATGGTCAGCGCAACTGGCATTGGGCCAATCATCCATTACACTTAAGAGTACGCGCAACTATTTCATTCAATTACGCGATGACTCAGCGCACGAAAAGCAATTAGCGTTTAGCTCAAGGACGGCAACCGCAAAATATATCGAAGAAAAACGAAAGAACGTTACGGTTCAATGTTCAAGAATTTGTTTTAAATATAATAAAACGAGGGACCAACGGAAAACACACACACACACACAAACACACACAAACACAAACACACACACACACACACACACACACACACACACACACACACACAAACACACACACACAACACACGGTTGACGCGCGAAAAAAACATCTTTCTTGTTCGGAACATCCATGATTATGTTGACGAATCATCGTACGTCCTGCGGATACACCAAGAAACATCACACCCTGAGGCCGGGACTTGCAGCTTCTGATTGGCGACTGTTTGTTACTCGGCCGAGAGTTTGTATCTCGCATCGTATACGTAAACAAAACCGGTCCGCAAAGTCACAAGCGTGTGTGGCTGGAAGACCTTCTCGCGGGCGGGCCTCAGAATAACGACCGCCGCTAACCCAACTACGCGAAAAAGCACCCCGACCGCCCGCCCGATGACTCGAAGGACAATCGCATCGTGTAATAAGGCATTAGCCCCCGAAAAGCAATCCGTGGCCAGTAACCAGCGAGAGCCGTATATAGCGTTCAAGTGCGAGGAAAACGAGGCCGCGCTGCCATTACGCCAGATCCAACTCACGATCTCTCCTAAACGGCGAGCCTTCCGGCACGTGCCAACGCGCGCATGCGCAGAAGGGAAGCCACCGTTCCGGGATTGGGCGTGGCAGGGACGGCTTTTTCTGTCTTGCAGAGGCACGAGAGAGACGCTGCCAACGCTGCTGCTCCGGTGTGTACGCCAAGAAGAGTGCGCCCTGCCGGGACACAACCGCCGGTTCGACGGGGACCATCTTCTCGGTCCTGCGCGTTCAGCCGCGGCTTTCCGGGTTCGACCGAGGAAGCCCCCGGTACGAGCGCGACCGCCTCGGAAACAATGACCGTCTCCGCCCGATGTCCCTCGACGGACGCTTCGAGTATATCGCGCCACGACATCTCTGCGCACGTAGTACGTCGTGGGCAGTTCTGGAGAGCATCACACCGGCGCGGGACAAGAAGTGCACTCGACTATACTTCCTGGGCCGGTTTGCTGCAGGTGAATGCGCGGTTATGCGTCCCGGTAGCTATGAAGGCCCGGAAGAGGGACTTTCCGCGTCTTTAACGTGCATCCCGCGGTAGTGACGCGACGACCGCACACCGGTACGATACTCGCTTCGATTGAAAACGGGCAGGGGTGGGGATTGAACCCAGGATCTCTGGGCTCTGCAGCGCGAGCTATCGCTGCACGTGCTACAAGATGCGGCGCCCTAACACACCTGACACCCACCCTCCTCGTCGTCCAGTATCGATGGTTAGAGTCAGGCTTAGTACTCGTACCATGGAGATGAAAATGCTTCGAGAAAAGATTCGAACCACGAGGTGCTGTATCCTGATGCAAGTGCGAACTATATCTAAAAAAAGCACTCCGCCAAGTTTTGTTTTTGCGTGCTATACACCCTTCCAAGTTTTACAAGTATACATAGCCCAGCGTGATCTCCAGAGCCCAGCACGCGCGCGCGTTTATGCCTTGGGAAAGCGAACAATACACGCGCCATACGCAAGAAAGCTGGAAATAAACACCATTCCAATGTTTACAAGTCTCTCAGCCCAGCAGCGCATGTCCGTCGCTTCGGAAAGCGAGCAAAACGCGCGCATACGCACGGACACTAAAAATAAACCGACAGGAGCCCTTTTTTTTTTTTAAGGTCTACGCGCCGAGAACGCGAGGGAGAGAGAGGGGACGATGACGTGCGGGGACGTCAGAACGTCGTGAGCTCTGATTGGCTGGATTAGGGGTAGACCTAACTTCTAAAGCTAGCTGCCGTTATCTCCACAGCACTCGTTGAACGCGTTAGAACGCGGACAGCCAAGGTGCTGGGGCTCTCGCATTCTTTGGCTTTCGTTTGGCTTTAGCAGCCTGAAAAAAAAAAAACGGTAAGCACCATCGAAACTTGAGCATGTTCCGAAATCGCGGTTCAAGAACATGCGGATTCACTTCAAGGTCGCAGTCAAGCGATGTCTATGTAGCGAGCCCACACGTTTTGTGTCCCCGAGGATGCTATCCACTTCCCATTCCTACAGCAAAACATTCGCCGAGCGCCAAGGTGGCGTTGTTCGCGAGCTGAAAATGCTGTAGTGTTCGATATCGCTCCGTGTCTTCTTTTCGTACTGTTTCTGTTGCTCGATGATGCTTCGCAAGAAGAAAAAATAGGAGAGATGCAGACGCGTCGATATTCCTAAGCAGAAAGGAAGCCTTCGGACCTATGGTCCCAGCCGGAGTTCTGACAACTGCCGCAGGAACCGTGAGTGCAAGCTCCGGAGGTGCGCGTCCCTGACACCTATAGCGCACAAAGCGGAGGAGGAGCGACCAGACGTGCCCTATAAGGTTATTCGCCGTGATCACGATCCGGGAATCAAAACCCCGAAAAGAGAAGTAGAGCATGTTGTACTTATTTTTTTTTTTTAATCTGTATATCTGCATTGGTAGATCGTAGATCAGTAAATGCACTCATTTTTGGAGGCCACAGGAGACCCGGCTCGGCTTCTCCGAATTCCCAAATCGTGCTGTAGAAATCAAAAGCACGCGTACCGACGTTCGTTGGTTTGAAAAAAAAGAGGGGGAGTACTACCCGGCACCGAAGGACAACAAAATTATTTTTGGTTTATTTAGTTTACTTCAGATACCGTGTTCCCTTTCTTTCTACTTTTCTCTACTTCTCCGTCTCTCTCACTACCCGGTGAATAGGCAGGATGTTGACCAACGCAGTACGGCCAATATCCATCTAACGAAAAAGAAAAAAATAGATCTTCCAATGCAGGAGGGTGGGTTCCAATGGGCCACCAGCTCACCAAGCATCCCAGTTTGTATCAGCGTCGCCGGCGACGGCCACTCCAAGCAAAGAAAACGTGAAATCCGCCGCAGCAGCCGAGCCCACACTCGGGGGAGGGAAGCGGGTGCAGAGATGAAAGGCTGAGCCGGCAGATGGCGCGAGTCGGGGGAGGAGGGATTTTCCGAGAGCAGCGCGTGCACTCAGCTATGCAAGGTCGCACGCGCCCTGTGGAAATCAGGTCACGCGAGCCCCATTGTTGCCCGCCTGCCGCCGCCGCCGCCGCGGCCCCAGCCTCGGCCCGAGCCCCGAGCCCGGCCATCAAGGGTCGACTAGCAGCACGCGTGCAACGGACGAACATGTCCTTCGCGGCTCGCAACGTTTTCCAATCGTTAAACCGTTCACGACTGCGGGTGTGTAAAGTACAAGGACGTCTCGCGGAGCACCACGTGGACCGAAAGCTCGCACTCACGAACCCAGGGATCCTGTGGTAATCCCCACCCCCGCCGCGACTTTCAGCGAGGAGGCTGGTACCTCGGTGTGAGAAACGCGCCCTTAGTTACCTGGATGATCGGCTTCACTGTAAAAGGTGCTTGCGTATGCCCGAGTCCCACCAGAGCGACAAACAGAAGCAAACGACAGCGACAAGCCTTAAAACCAGAGTCTTTCGCGATTTGAAACACGAGCATCATGCACGCGGGGGTATCTTGGCAGGCTCGCAATCACACGTGCTCACTTCACGAGCACCGAACGACTAAACGTCTGCCAATGGTACTATCGTGAGCATGCTGCGGGTGTTTCAGGCTTGTCGCTGTCATTTCTTTCTGTTTGTCGCTCTAGTGGGACTCGGGCATTACACTTTCCTCACTTGAAAAGAAAAAAATGTTTTAATATCGCTTGTATGTCGCAAAACTAGACTTACTTACGCATCGCAGACCTCGTATACTGCTGTTCTACGACGATCATCCATACGAGAGCTATTTTGATAGGCGCTAGCGCGCCCCTGTAGGTCGTGAAAGTAACGAACATCGATCTAGATAAGCATGGTACCGGCGTGTGTTTGTGTGATCACTACTGCGTGATGCACGGTCAAGGCATCGGGCCACTGACAGCACGAGACCGGCAGGGAGGACTTTCAGGCGTCCCAGCTCCAGCGCGTGTTTACGACAACCCTTCGGTGCATGGTGAGTTTCGACCGTGCACGCACGGCAAACGCAAGGCGGAGAGCAACGTGCGAGTGCATCGGAAAGGGCGACACCCTGCAGTTCTCCTCCCGTCCGCGAGCATAGCAGTCGTACAGCAGTAGCTGAATTTCTCAAACTGACAAACTTCTGCATTCGAATAATATTATATAATAGAGTACCCACTGCCATTCGGGACATGCACGGGCATTTGTCATGAAGATGCAGGAGATGCTTTCAAACTCTTCTCCTTCATGCTGTCTATTTCAAGAGATGAATGTTTAAATTAGTTTTGGAAGTGATCTTCTTTATTCCCTTTGGGTAATTTAGAATGTCGCAGCCATTTGTACGTATGTGCATTTGTACAGTTGTTGTACTATAAGCTAAAAATAATAGGCAATAACTCGGAGGTTCGTGAAACCATATCGCGGCGCTCGTTACTCCATGGAAGGAAGAGCGTTCCCTCGCGCTGGCAAATAACCCACTGACCCCAGAGCAGCTGCTTATAGAAAACTTTCGGGGACGTTTCAAGAGCCAGCTCCCTGGAACGCCTGTTAGTGGTTAATTAAGACGGCAAATTTTTCAATATTCAGCGGTATTTTTTTTAATATTGTTGTTTTGAACTTGAAACTTTCCATTGGAACCTCGCTAAAAGATCAAATATAGTGAGTAGCACGTGTGTTGCTCGTGTAGCCTTCCGCCTTCGGCAATACTTGCTTGCCTTCCGACCCCCATTATCCGTAAAACGCGTCCCGGAGGCCCCAGTACAAAAGAGAACTCCGTGGCCGTCCTTCCGTCTGCTTTCAATTAGAAGACACTTTGACGGGGCCTCCAGCGTAGGCAGAGTAGATGTTAAGGAAGGTTGTTTTCCCCGACCTCGATGGACCGCCTTGAAGTTGCCGTCGAGGACCGGGGGATCGTGGATGAAGCTAGTTGCTGGAGGGCTGGATGCGTCGGTGGTGATGCAGAGGCGACCGACAACTCGGAGGGTTAACGAGATCAACAAAACTTTACTTCGATAAAAAAAAGGATGAAACAGTTACATAAAAGACAAGTGCGAACTGTAATAAACTGCCGCGCACGGCTTACAGACTGCACAGACGCCTCGGCGTCGGATGGTCCTACCGCGCACGGTAAGGACGGCGACTACCTTGTAGCCGCGAAGACGAAGAAGCTGTCGCGCACGACAGGTAACGCGGCGCACCGCGGGAGCTGAACGTCAGTGGGGTCGCTCACGAGCCCGTTCCAAAACTCAAAGATTCCCCTGCCCGGCCAGGGTCTAAAACAGCGTGCTCGAACCCGTTTAGGCCAATCAGCGTTCGACCCTGGTCCCATTGGCTAGAGGAATCAAACTACAACGCCTACACACAACGCACTTTCGACCAATCGGGTGAGAGGTCATTGCTCCGGGAGTGAACCAAAAGCCAAGCCTTGGTTCTCAGAAGCGGAGGATAAAATACGACTTATGGCTTTCCTATCTGCCACAGAAGATACACATTCGCGAACGGCGAGAACCACCGAGACATGTCGGCTGGGGCACGTCTATGCCACCGCGAAAGGCCGTTGGCAACAAAGTAAAAAGAAAGGCACGCCAGGCATATGCAGAATATATGGGGAGCGCCTGGTCCCCGGGCGTCACGGAAGAGTTCCGAGACACAGACTCCGAGAGCTCTGAAGCACTTTGTCTCCCAGCAAACGACCTGGCGACCGGTGACGTGTTAATGTCTCGGCCGTGGGTTCCCCGGCAAACCTTTACGTCTGGCCGCGCGTTTCAGGGTCAAGGAGTAGACGCACGCGGCGCTGAGACAGCAGCCTCTCGTCGGCAAGTTAAGTGTTTTCACGTGGGTTCGAAAACCGGGGTTCCGCACGAAATGCAACGAAGAGGGCGACATGCCCGCGGCCATTTCGCCGATACCGGGAAAAGCTCATAAACAAGCAGAATTCCGACTCGTAACGGCACGGGACCCCCTGAAACGCGACACTCGTCTCCCAAGGCGCTTCCCCATTCCCGACCGAAGCGCCGACAGGCGGATAAAGAAAACAGAGCAGGGGATGCCGTCCTGGCGGTCAAAAAAAACATAATAAATAAAAGCGACCACCTCTACACGTCCCTCCTAAGACTGCGCCAGGACTTCTTGGACTGGTCAGCAGTTAAAACAAATAAGAGTGGTCGGCAAAAACCAAAACACAAATACAACTTATGCGAACACACTCGGAAAAACAAATTAACGGGGCTTTCCGGCAAAATCCAAAAGATAAAATGGTATAAAAGCTACCAAGAAAATATAACCATGAGTAATGAAAAGAAAATACGTGTGGCTATCATAGACCGAGGTTAACTGTGCCACCTATACGCACAAATATAGATGCTAGACGGGTGTTCACAAAACACCCAGGAAAACAATAAAAATACTCAAAGTGCACAACAAAACACCCACAAAAAAAAACAAAACTAGGCAGTACTACAACAGTCATTGCGCTCGGTGATAAACACAATAACGCAGTTGTGACGATAAGTTCCCGCAGTCTCTTGTAGATCACACTCCCGCAGCCAGAACACAGTTACACAAAAACGCTACAGTCCTGTGTTCTTGCGGAAATGTCACAACAGCTCAAGCACACAGTCTCAGGTGGTCCACATGCTCACGGTAACCGGAGGTGGACCCACCCTTCTGTCGCCATGGGGGACACCGTCGTTTTATGCGCGTCACCGCCTTCCGGGTTCCCAGGTTACCACCCCACGGAGGCTCGTGTGCTGAACGCGAGACGTCCCCCCTACGCTCCTGCGGGCGGCCGAGCGGTGCTGTCGGGTTCCCCGAAACGCAGGTCTCAACAAACGTGCCGCGCCCAAGCCAGACCGGCGTCGCGGATCGCTGTCGTCAATGTCGGGTCGTCCCTTCGTGTTCCGAACGACCCTGACCGCTGTTTCGCTTTACCGAGAGTCGGATCGTCATCGGTCGTTTGCAGCAGGGCGCGAGAGGTTCTCAGCTGACCGGCGTCATAACACTTTAGCGAAGGCTCCGCGCTGTCCAACAATGTCCGCCCTGTCCGCCATTTGGGCCGCACACACCACCTTGTCGGGGTGCGTTCTCCCGAAGACGTCCGGCTCTCATCCCATTCGTGTCATGCCGCGCACCGGCGGAAAGCGCTTCCCATGCGTCTAAGGCAAGCAAGCAGTCGGTGTGCGGGGCGAGATCATTCGTCAGGGCACACATTACCGACACCGTCACGCACACCTCTTCGAGCGCCGGAGCGTCCGGTGTTATCAGAGACATAGGAAGAGCGACCAATTTGGCCTTCACCTTTTCACCGAAAGCGGACTCGAGCGTTACCGAACCGCTGGGCTCGACCAGCGCGGTCGGCAAAAGGGACTCCCGAACGACCGTGATTTCGGTGCCCGAGTCCAAGAGAGTCCGAATCGCCTCGTCCGCCGCACGTCACTTGAACGTGCGTCGATGCAGAAGGCGTCGGCCGCTCCTTCCATACGCTTGCTACTCTCATAGTCGGCGGGTCCGGCCCAGGTTCATCCAAAGAACGTGTCGCACATTCGCGTGCGACGTCGACGCCTTCGTTTCGCGTGTCCGTGTGCATTCCGCCGCTCGGTGTGAGGGGCTACCACACACGTGGCAATTACGCGGGGGCGCGTGGGGTGGCCCTGCGGGGGTCCCCCGTCGTGGCGGCGGTTTTCCCCCCAGGACCCTCTCGTTTCTCCCTCTGCTGGGCCTCGCGCGGTGCCCTTCGCTGTGTCGTAGACCGCCAAAAGGTCGGCCATGCCCGCGGGGTCAAGCCAGTCCCTACCCTCTCGAAGGGTGACGTACTCCCGCGCGCCCTGCCCCATTGACTCCTTCATACGGTCCGCAACCAATAGTGACGACAGCTGTGAGAATTCAGTCACCCCCTTCGCCTCCAGGTAATACTGGAGGTAGCTAGCGGTTCTGGTGGCAAACTGCTTCCACGTCTCGTCGCGTCTCTTTGACGCCGCAGTAAACCTTTTGCGATACTCCTCCGCGGAAAGTCGCAGTTCGGCTAGCACCACAGACCTCAGGTGCCCAAACGTAAATTCGCCGTCCTTTATGCTCGCGCAGAGGTACGCTAGGCGAGTGGCGATCAAAGGGTAAACGAGATGCGCCTGAATCTCGACGGGCACGGCATACCTCTGAAAGAGGCACTCTACGGTCTCAAACCATACCGGCACTTCGGCGTCGTGGGGAAATTTCGGAATTGCTCCGTGGAGCATTTTGGAATAGTGCTTAAGCGCCTCCCCCTTTCGATCTCAGGATCCCGCTCGCTACGCACTGCACTCGCCCCACTGCGGGCGTTGAGCTCGGCCAACTTCAACTGAATTTCCATCTGCCGAAGAAGGATTCTTTCCCTCTCAAGTTCTAGGCTCCCGTTCGTCCCCTCTACTTGGGAGTTCGACGACGAACCCGCTCCCCTATTCGCCTCCATGTTACTGCTGTCCGCAGCACTAGGCGGAACAGTGGAGCTTCCACTTCTCGTTTCAGGCATTATGCCTCGCTCAGACGGTGTCCCCCAAAACACTGACAGAGAGGAGAGACCACCTACCTGAACTTAGTATAGCCGCTCTCGGAGTGTCGTCGCCGCCCGTCGATGGGGATGTCACCATGGGTTCCCCCGCAGCAACTGCCGGCGTCGTCTTCTTGGTGGCACCTGATGATGCTTGAAGGTGCCGACGACGTCCACGATCCTGTCGACTGCGCCAGTAGATGTTAGGGAAGGTTGTTTTCCCCGACCTCGATGGACCGCCTTGAAGTTGCCGTCGAGGACCGGGGGATCGTGGATGAAGCTAGTTGCTGGAGGGCTGGATGCGTCGGTGGTGATGCAGAGGCGACCGACAACTCGGAGGGTTAACGAGATCAACAAAACTTTACTTCGATAAAAAAAAGGGATGAAACAGTTACATAAAAGACAAGTGCGAACTGTAATAAACTGCCGCGCACGGCTTACAGACTGCACAGACGCCTCGGCGTCGGATGGTCCTACCGCGCACGGTAAGGACGGCGACTACCTTGTAGCCGCGAAGACGAAGAAGCTGTCGCGCACGACAGGTAACGCGGCGCACCGCGGGAGCTGAACGTCAGTGGGGTCGCTCACGAGCCCGTTCCAAAACTCAAAGATTCCCCTGCCCGGCCAGGGTCTAAAACAGCGTGCTCGAACCCGTTTAGGCCAATCAGCGTTCGACCCTGGTCCCATTGGCTAGAGGAATCAAACTACAACGCCTACACACAACGCACTTTCGACCAATCGGGTGAGAGGTCATTGCTCCGGGAGTGAACCAAAAGCCAAGCCTTGGTTCTCAGAAGCGGAGGATAAAATACGACTTATGGCTTTCCTATCTGCCACAGAAGACACACATTCGCGAACGGCGAGAACCACCGAGACATGTCGGCTGGGGCACGTCTATGCCACCGCGAAAGGCCGTTGGCAACAAAGTAAAAAGAAAGGCACGCCAGGCATATGCAGAATATATGGGGAGCGCCTGGTCCCCGGGCGTCACGGAAGAGTTCCGAGACCAGACTCCGAGAGCTCTGAAGCACTTTGTCTCCCAGCAAACGACCTGGCGACCGGTGACGTGTTAATGTCTCGGCCGTGGGTTCCCCGGCAAACCTTTACGTCTGGCCGCGCGTTTCAGGGTCAAGGAGTAGACGCACGCGGCGCTGAGACAGCAGCCTCTCGTCGGCAAGTTAAGTGTTTTCACGTGGGTTCGAAAACCGGGGTTCCGCACGAAATGCAACGAAGAGGGCGACATGCCCGCGGCCATTTCGCCGATACCGGGAAAAGCTCATAAACAAGCAGAATTCCGACTCGTAACGGCACGGGACCCCTGAAACGCGACACTCGTCTCCCAAGGCGCTTCCCCATTCCCGACCGAAGCGCCGACAGGCGGATAAACAAAACAGAGCAAGGGTATGCCGTCCTGGCGGTCGAAAAAACATAATAAATAAAAGCGACCACCTCTACAGGCAGCTTTACTACTCTGACAAGGAAAATGAGAGGTCACACTTACATTTTGTTGCTCTAGCACAATCTTCAATAATGAGCTCGCAAACAACAGCTCGTGCAAACAATCGAACGTTATAAAATCCCTGTTTCCCAAATGTAAAAAAAAAAAAAAAAATGGAAGAGAACGACGTTAGAAAACCAGATGCTCCTCTGAGTTTTCTTCGTCCTTTTAATCTGAGCTGTAATGAAGGACTTTTTTCCCCTCCAATTTCCATAGGCCAGCACGGGGCCCCTTCAAAGCCTGCGGTCCGTGAGCAACAGCCCCCATAAACCGTACCTTAAAGAGGCTCTGCCGGGCCCACTGGGCAAGGTAGGTATGAAATAAATAAAGAAATAACTATAGAAAAACGCGGCGAGCTGATACTGTTCATTTTGACAAAAATACCCGAGGCAAAGGTCCTCGTAAAGGTGAGATGAACTATTGCAACCCACTGTCCGAGCGGTCTCGTGGCGAAAGCAACGATCGGGCCGTCAGCGACTGAGCACTCACCTCCTTGGTGTTCATGGCGCAGGTCATAGACCAGGTCCTGGACTCGGTGCCAGCCCAGTGTGCGGGATCCGAGCTCGACCAGACAGCGTGGGACCCTCCCGCTGCACACGAGAGCCTGGGGTTAGGCCGAGCACGCGGCCGACACTGCGCCTCACCGGCTAATCACGCTGTTCGGCGACACCCTTCCCAAACACTGGCAGACATCCTCAACTTGAGTCATATATATGCAAGCAATGCAGGGAAACACTGAACAACCGTTTTGGTGTGTGAAGGAGAACTATAGTGTTTCATCCTTTCCTCGCTATACTTCGTGGGCAAATTGAGGTCACGTGACCTGATGTGAGTCGGGTAACATGATTTCATGTTATGACGTGACACCGTGACGGCGCGTCACACGTCAGATCACGTGACACCAGTTTAACCGTTACCCTTAGCGGAGAATCGATGTCCCGTGATCTTGCGTCACACGACGTGGCCACATGACCTCGGTGTCACGCGACGTGGTCACGTAGCGTGACGTCACGGTGTCAAGCGGTGATGTGACGTGACGCCATGATGTCACGTGACATCCCTTTCCCCGATAAATTTAGCGGAATACTCACAAAAACGGACAAACAAATTGACTTTTTTTTTATAATTATGGTGTTTGGTAAAAAAGTGTCCCTAACGGCCGCGCAACCAGCGCGCAACAAATTATGGAAATGTGCTGTCTGCTCCTCCTGACTCCCGCAATCTCTACCACGTGACACTGAAGAGAGCCATAGAGGGCAGCAGAGTCGCTCGCCTGCCCTCGCTCACCGGCCTACCTTTCTCCCGTCGCCTCTAAGGTCACCTATGTCGTCTGCTACAGTCGGTTTTATACAGCAAGTTCCCGGCAGTCCTTTCGGCGAGGCGGAGCGCGTTGCACGCTTCGTAAAAAGCTCTGCTGGAAAGGCACACCGCTTCGGTGATCGTGATAGTGGTTAGTCGCGCTAACCTTGCCGAACACCGCCAAGTTAGCGCAATAACCACTATCACTATCAATAATCACTATCACAGTCACGCGCCGGCCATGCAGTGCATGGATGTGTTTGACCACCGCCCGATGAAGTCGATGGACCGAATTTGGTGTTTCCGTCTTTTTCAAGGGAAACGAGATCGGACCCACCATCAGAACAATATTTACGTTTTACGAGACCCTCGCCCACAATCAGGAACAGTGGAGGTGTAGAATTTGAGCAGCAGTAGAATAATCAATAGAAAGTTGGACGCAGTCCATACTTCGTCTCACCCTACGATGGACTAGAGGCAAAAGCTACGGACCGCCCGATCCAATCACGAGCCACTTAGAAATTGTGTGGTATTGCGTATTGATGCACGTATCAGTGCCCGCGTCTCGGATCATTGATTGGAATGGGCGGACAGTGGTTCGAATCGAATAGCAGTGGGTGACTCAACAATTTTACATTGCAAAAAGGCCACGACGTACCGGGTTTTTGCAGTGTCGAAGTTATTACAAATGATGCAGCGTTTTTGAGTTCGGAGAATCATTTGTCCTCCCCGAATCAATGCAAGGCATGTCATAGTTTAGCGTGGAACGTGATTGGACGTGGCGGCCCGTGGCTTTGGCTTTTAGTCCATCGTAGGTTGAGACACACTATAGTACACGCTAATAAAAGAAAAAAAGTTATCGATTACAATCACAATTACTCCTGGTTAAGAAGCATCTCAAATAGATTACTCGAAAAAGAAAACGTATGAAAAAGTGCCGTTTCCCCGTTTCTAAGCTCTTGTCGGCACTGAAACTTCTAAGCTGCTTTTCTGAAAGCCTGTCAAATAGCTTGTGCACAAACATTAAAACTGACAGCCCTCGCAGTTCTTAAAATAAATGTTTTGCGGTCAAGAGTGACTCCGCTGGGCGAAAAATGTAGTGCAGCTCAATGAGACAAGAGTTACATAGAGTTACCACGGAGTCAGTGGCGGTTTCGATGAGTTGGGTTTAGGAGACGACAAGATTGAAGGATTTGCTCAAGCGAAATTTCGCTCACCCCTGGCAAGCCGCAGTCAAGATGGAACTTTTTCTACGTTCATCAACTCCTGGCCTTTGCCGAGGACGGTCCTAGTAACGCGAAGTTCCTTTGTTTACTCCACTACGAGAGCAAGCTTGCCAGCTCAGCGGCGGGTGCTCTGGCACGTTTGATTTTTTTATTAAGCGTTCGAACGCTTGAAAAATACCGACTCGATCTCCAAACACCGCATATAATGATCGCACCACATCATAAGATCTTCGTCTTCGAGCACATCGTACAAGCTTCAATATCCCTACTTGTGTGTGTTTCTCCCATAGACTCGCGTGTATTGCTTGATGTCAAGCAATGGCCGGCGGTGGTGCCACCTACGGGCTCCTGATCCGCGATCCAGCCTACTACAATAGAGATCAGTGGAGGAAAGACCCTACACACTGATAAAGCCAGTCGAACGTAAATAAATATATAGAAAGAAAGGCAAAGAAACGCCGGACTTCATTCTATACTATATCTATATACGTTCAGCTGGCTTTATCCATAAGCATGACCCAACTGGCTCAGCTCCAACCCGTCGTTGCAAAAGCCTGCTTTGTATACTTGGGGGCAAAAGATAAGCCACTGTGGGCAAAGAGACCAATGTTTCGAAAGATTAATCCAGGTCACTGTAGCTCAATACAGAAAACATGATCTAAATTCGCCGCTCGAAGGTACGTCCGCACTGACCTGTGCCACACCCACGCAACTTTACAAGAAAATCGCTCAAAGCGTGAATTCGGCAAAAAAGTGCATTGACGTGGAATGCCAGCCGCTTATGTTACATGCAACCAGAGTGGAGATTAAAAATAAGGATGATTTAAATCATGATTTTAATCGTCTACTTTACTATAATGATTTAGATCAAACTCAGAGCTTTTAGCTTCTTATTTTTCTTTTTACTTTCTGTTGTGTTGGTCAGTTACACAGTGTCCTGCTGCAAGCAAATAATAACGCAAAAGAAAGAGTAAATAAAGCTTTTCTTCTAGCATGGCAGGGCTCACAAGAATAGAAAGTGGTTCATAAAACTGTACTTTAAATTTACAGTAATTCATTATTCCCTATTGTTTTCAGTGAACGGACGGATTGACCAATGAAACTGCCATGTTTAAAATATATCTAGACGTAAAGAATGCACCGTTTCCTATATTCTAATTATATAAATAAAAATAATCTGATTTAAATTAAATAAATCTGATCTAAATCAAATCTATCTCATTTACCTAATGAAAAAATACATAATGTTTTAAGTACGATTTTGTTTTTTGTCACACCTGAGATTTAACATCATCTGGTTTTGCTTATCTTGGGGACACCAGAGTTTACAGGAGCTTGAAGCCGATTATGATTTTTCTTTTCAAAGGAGATGGGATGACTGTTTGAATGGTTAATAAAGGCGCATACGCTAGATTAACCATCAAACTTTGCACTGAAGAGCTTCGATCTGTAGAGAACTCAGACTTCACATCCCCAGCTTGAAAGCCAACGCACAACTAAATAAACTGACCAAAGAGCAGACATGTACACGTTACCCAAAAAAGTAACTAAATACCGTTACTCGTTACTCGCTCAAAAAGTAACTAAATACGTTACTCGTTACCGATTCTCAAAAAGAACGCGTGAGTTACCTGAAAAGTAACGAGTTACTTTTCACGTTACTTTCAGGACCGAATGCACAACTGTTTTTGTTTCATGGTTTATTGCTTTCCTTTTAGTAGTCGTTGCACTTAAGCAGCAGCTGCCTGTCGAAGTTTTCATCAGTTATGTTTCCCCGCTTCCTTGAAAATACATCTCTGGCGACGCTGAAGCGTCGTTCTACTGACGCGCTCGAAGGAACGGCAGTGTTGTGTTTCAGGAAGAGCTGGTGAATCTTCGGGAACTGCGCCTTCATTGAGGACAGCGGGTAATGGGTTATGTGCCTTCCCGTGTTTGCAACCTCCGGGTTTACATTCGGTCGTAGCCGGTTCTAGAAAGTTCAATCAACGAATCTGATTGTGCTCGCTGGGTGAAGGACATTCCCAGCTGTAGAGTTTAGTACAGCAACGTTTATCGCTGGAAACGTCAGTCGAACTGTTCGACTGCCGTGTTCAGCTCCTGCGGTGGCAAGCACAATCTGTGCTCGACGTGACGGCAAAAGATTCCACCTGTACTGTCATACTGTTTATTTGTTTTTCGGGTTCCCCATCTGCCTTTGTCGCAATAGACGCATAATCAGGTTAGAGTAAAAACAAGGCCGTTTAAGCGGTGTTGTACACGTTACTCCTCAAAAGTAACGCGATACCGTTACTCGTTACTTGGCCTTCAAAGTAACTAAATACCGTTACTCGTTCCTTTTCTAAGAAAGTAACTAAATACGTTACTCGTTACCGAAAATAGTAACTCGGTACAAGTAACTCGTTACTTGTAACGCGTTACGTACATGTCTGCCAAAGAGCCTGACCTGCCTTCTTACAGCTCGGAAACAATCGTTTTATTAGTTTTTACATCGGAGCTGTTAAGGGCTAGTTCCCCAGTATCGTGTCCGTAAGCAAACAAATCTCGACACAAAACTCTGGGCAGCTACCGCCATCTATTAGTGACGGCGGCAACATTTCGAGCCTTTACACTCTGGCTTGCCGACTTGCGGCCGGCCATTACTTCATTTCCACCATAGTACAGCTTCACTGGTCTTCCTTCTTCACCAGAGTGGAAAGGCTGAAAGTTTTGTTCCTAAGATGTAGGAACTGATGAAGTGGACATATCGCAGCTTTCGTAGCTCGAAGTGTGGTGATAACTAAGTAGTTACAAACTGAAAATCGAAGAGGGGGAGGGGTAAATTGTGACGGTTACAAATATTTTTATTACTTCCAAAAGTGATCAAATTACTCTCGCGATAACTACATAAAGAAAGTAATCAAACGATTACAAAAGTACTCCAAATAGTAATCGATTACAACTAATTTGATTATTTGTCATGAGTACCACTCAAGTCTGGTAGTAGGGGTTACACGATTAAGGCCCACAACACTACACCGCGCGCAATTTAATAGGACTCCGCAACTTATAACCTCCGAACTATTTCACGTTGCGAGCATCGCCGTATTTGACGTCGTCCAAAAAGCACTGCCATTTGCGAAGCTATATGTGTCCTTGGTGTCAGAGTAACCGTGATTTGGTCATACGATTACAGGATCCGCCGTCGTACTCTGTGCTATATATTTCAGTGACAAGAACGATGACACTTTTTACTCGCCGAGTTATTTCTGTTACTTTTTTTCTTAGAGCACCATTTGTTCCAGACAGGGTGAAGCAAGTTAGCCCAGAAAGCGATAATCTAGGATAACGTCTGTGCTATCCATGCGCGTGCGCACTGGCAACACGCAATTTCATTTGTGTACAGTACACGAAGCTACGGCCCACTAAAACTCTATTATGAGGGATGTCGCAAATTCATCGAAGCTAGTGCTCAATCAGGTTTAACTCCCCCCCCCCCTTTTTTTTTCATTTTTAACGTTTGACAGTAGCTCAACTAAAGTTTGGTAAGAGCAGGACTATGTTGCTCGCGCGCGCAAATTAAAAAGGAGCTCTGTCTCAGACCGTCTAACAACCAAATGAAGCAGCGCTTCTTTTTTTTTTTTTTCGAACTAATTAAATTATTTTTTTATTTTGTACTACGAATTCAAAAGTTCAATGATCATCTCATCCTAAATAATAGCCTTCTGGAGGCATCAAAGTGGTGCAAAGATGGGAAAATACTGCTTAACAAAGAGAAAAATGTATTTATGTCCATCAGCCATACCGAACAACCTTCAATGTTTACATGTCACATAGGCACACGAGCACTGGTCCGGGTTGACGAATATACTTATTTAGGCTTACGTATAACACACAGTCTAAAATAGGAGATACATATTAATGTTGTTATAGATAAAGCTTCTAGAAAACTATGGGTCTTGAGACGAAAATTACGACAGACAGCTTCCGATGCCAAATGGTTAGCGTACAGGACTTTTGTGCTTCCTATCCTGGAATACGCGAGTCTAATTTGGGATCCGCACACCAAAACGGACATCAATAGGCTAGACATTGTACAAAAGCAAAGCGGTTGGATTTATTTTCGGGTAAAATAATAGGTTAGGTTCAGTTAGCGACTTGCTTGAAGCACGTTTACCAACCGTGCCAGAAATGCTCTTTAACAGACTGAAATTATAATACCAGATAATTGGCGGCATGATCAACAACAATCGGGAAGGTACATGTCATTTTCTTAGTGTTCCAATAAACGTAGCCAACGTGAGTACTATATTGTTGAGCCATTGCCCTGCAATATTTCTCTGTCGCGTAATATTTCAGTATTCCATTTTTCGTCTCACCTTCAAAGAGTGGAATAACTAAGAAACTGAAATAGTGAACTTTGATTGTTTAACCTCATTCATAAGCTGTGTACGAAAACTCTTTAACATTGAGCGAATACTAACTTTGTTTAGCTTATATGTATTTTTTTTGTATTTTCTTATTTATCAAGTGTTCCTACTATATATTTGTGATGTGTTATTCCAATGCAATTTAGACGGTTTGCCGTTTTGACCATGGATTTCTTTCCGCATTATCATTTATGCAGCATTTCTACAACGTTCCTAAACAAGGACCATAGTATAAACAACGAAAAATAAATGATAAATTATTAAAAGCTTATGTCGGCTTTTATGTTGAGTAAACATTGATCATTATTCGCTAAAATTTAAAACAGGCTATTTTATCACTCTTTTCGCACATTTTTTGTACAAGACGGGCGACGCTGTGTAGGAAGTCGAACCCCGACGAAGTTTGCCAGACGTTGGAAAGTTCAGTGATCCTCATGTATGGTGGCCATAGGGAGAGGTGTGCCGAGAACATCCAATGTACGCCGCTTGTTCATGACACCGAGAGACGGCGCCACGCGCGAGGGTCCTGGTCGCTTTTAGCCAACACCACCAAGAATAATCAAAGCCTCCGCATCATCTCACCTCCCTTCGTGAAACGTCATCACAGTCGGATCGCGCTAACTCGGCTATTGGGCCCGAGCCCGACCTTCGACGCGCTGATTGAACACGAGTCCCGGCCGAACACTGACGCAGCACTCGTGCCCAATCTCGGGCCTCGATCGATCTGACTGTGATGACGGTGCGATCACGGTGCGGGGGCCTTCTGCTTATCTAGGTGGTGGTGTTTGAGCAGGTGTGCTGAAGCGCTGCGGCTCCACTAGTGGTCACAAAAAAATAGTCCTCATAATACAGTCGGTTGATATTTTACGCAAGAATGTAATTAACAATTCTAGTCAATATACTAAAGTTTCAAAAGGACCCAAGAATGCAATTAACAATTCTAGTCAGAATATACTAAAGTTTGAAAAGGCTGGATTGAAGTGGATATGAAATGTAAAATTGAATCTAACAATTGTGCAGGGATTGTTTCTATGTTTTTCGCATCAAAGAATGACAGCGGCATTTCTGTACTTTTTTAACATTAGATTAAGTTGGTTTATTTGAGGATTTAGTGTCGTCAGGATATTTCGAGCTAAATTGGCCACTGCCCTGGGTTATGTGCGCCATTCTCGGTCAGGAGTGGTTGGTACAATCGTTTATGTTTAGTATTCTCGCAAGGGACGCGCATATCCGCTTTTCTGGGGATGAAGTTGGCCACTGCACCGGTGTACAGTCGGCACGGAATGAAACGCGAACAGTGGGTGCATGGTTTTCGGTAGATGCTGCACCACCTGAAGCAGATGGGAGCTGCAAGAATATGGCTCCTCCTTCGATGTGTTAGACACTTGCTCAGTGCATCCAAACCTTCGGTGTTGCGTCTCTAGGTGACTCACCGTGGGTCGAAAACCACGCGCTCCTTGTTCGCGTTTCATTCCGTGCCGACTGTACAATGTAAACAGCTGTACGACAGTCACTTGAACAGAAAGAGTGGCGTTAATAGTAGAGCTGCACAAATCGAAGACAACCGCTTTGTTGGGTGTATAACACCCTGGCCATCTGTGGAACAGACAAAAAAGGCCAACACTCGTTTCCGATTCCGTCACAGCGTGTAGCGCCCAGAAGGTGTTTGGCAAGGCGTGCGCTTCTTTTCCCTACGGCCTTTTCCTTTCACATGAGAAAGCATGCGCATCTTTCTGCGAGGGGCGCGCTGGCGGCCTACCGCTCTAACTCTTCTATCCTGCTAACACTGATGTTCAAAGGGCTCTGTTTGTCGTGGCCAATTGGGTACTTTTGTGCCCCGCATAGCACGGCAACATCGGGGGAGACCGCTAGCGTGCCTTTCCACCAGCTGTCCCGAGGCTGTCGATCCCCGGGGCTGTCGACTGTACCCGAGGCTATCGATCAAAGTAACGGCCGCACGCGGTCAGCGTACACCATCTGCGACAGATTCCTGAGAATTCCGCTCGTGAACTATACAAAAATGCTCGCCGACAAGCACGACAAGCGTAAAGGTGCTGGGCATGGGTCATTGTATACATTTTATTTACAACAACAATTATTATTATTTCATAACATTTAAATTTTAGTGCAGATAACACTATCTATGTTGTGTTCACGTAAGGTCCTCTGATCTCTTAGTGAGCAATCTGCCAGATGATTGCTTTAATGCTAATCAAAAGAATAAACCAGAGAATGCTCGTACCCTAGGATTTTTGTGCCGTGGCATTACGTCGGGAAGATTCAGCATCCAGGTGTATCACGAGTGCGGTAACTATGTCTTTTTTTTTATACCGGTCCTAAAAATTCATGTTCAGAATTAAAGGGATGCTGAACCGAAATTTGGAGCACACAAAACAAGGATGAAGCGATAAGCGGGAAGCTGAAAACCCCCAAAACATCACTCATACAGCGATATCGCTAACGGATGGCCGTATCATTTGGAAAAGAAGTGCGCGATTGAACACGGCCGACGAGATATCTGACGTCACGATTCTCAATTCCCTTTCCTCTTCATCCCCTCGAGCTGGTGAACCAAAGCGAGGAGGAGAGAAGCAAGAGGAGCAAGGCCTCTTCCCCTCATTCTCAACTTCACCAGGAGGATCGTGACGTCAGAGTCCTCGCTTGATCGCGCCCTTCTTTTCCGAGAATACGGCCAGCCGTTCGAGATATCGATTTATGAGTGATACTAGTATTTTGGAGTTTGTAGCGTCCCGTTCAACGCTTTTGTGGCCTTATTTTGCGAAATCCGAATTTCGCTTCAGCGTCCCTCCAACGTTCACCGCCAGTGGCCGAGAATCTAGCAGCACGTTACGCGAATGTCGTATTTCCAGCAGAGCGCGAACAGGGCATAGCAGGCTCCGCGATAGTTCACAACCGATTTACGTGTTCTTTCTTTGACGGTTTCTCCAGTGGGCGTTGACCATGGGTCTATACTCGTGGACAACTTTCTGTGGCAGTTCTGAAGAGAGGAAGGCAGCACGCGTGCAAAGCGTTGATAAGAGCTCAAGCAAGCGCTCCCGTACCTTTGACTGCGTACATAGCCGCAGAAAGTTAGTCCCCGAGTAGCGACACCTCCTACGGCAGCGCTCTCCTCGCGTTAAGGTAGTGTTGTTCGCAGAAAACTCTCATTTAGCCAGGCAACAGTGTGCGGAACCAGAACCAAGGTTAGCCTACGCTAGGCGGCGCAAGCTGCCGCCCGATACAAAGGACTTCGAACCAGACGTGCAAGACTCTCTTCTAATGTTCCTCGTGAACCTCTTGCAGCGCCAGCGTTAAATAATGCTTACAGTTCTTTAACGTGAGCAACATTGTTCACGTTTAATTTAATGTTATGTATCAAAGGATTGGACACGATATTTAGACATCACCCTCAAAATTTGAAGCTTGCAAACAAATTATTTGCAGAGAAAAAAATACTTTCAGAAAGTCGATTTTGAAGTTCCCGCGCTTCTCGGTGACGTCAAGAGTGGTCTGGCTCTCTTGGGCATTCTTTTTCTTTCTTATTTTTCCGCTCTTTTCCAACCGGGAGTGTCATCATCGATCAGGAGCTCGCTCTCGAATTTCGCTCCGCGCCGGCAATGCGTGCGTAAGCGAGACGACGCGTCATTTGCAACCTGCGACTGTTCTGCTTCTGCGTTCCAAAATACTTTCGAAAGCTGCGCAGTTGAAGACGAAGTGCAGCGGACTTTGATGATGAGCGACGTGAGGGGCGATGTCGCGTCGGTGCTGCGTCAAGGACCGCGTCCCAGCACTGGCACATCCGAAAGAAGTGCCCCTACAAGCTTCCAAAGAATGAAGCGGAAAAGGTGGCATTTCTGGAGGCGATTCCTCCAGGACAACTGTTCGGTGCATGCAACGCGATCTTACCGGTCTGTGTTGTGCGGAGGCGCCACAAACCTGAAGCAGGCGAAAGTACCGACGACTCGGCGATGTCCTCGTGGGAGGACCTTCCGGCCCTCGATAAGGCGTCTCGTACGGTACCAGACCCAACCTTTCCGAACCGTTGAACTAGTTTCTTCTTAAACTTCCAAAGGTCGTTAGCCGGAAAAAGACACCTGATCTTCCAGCCGTCGCCAACATCGCGCTCGCTTGCGGCATAACCGCCGGGCGTCGCCATTTTGAGAGATCAAAGCAAAGATGGCAAGGAGACGACAGGAGACCACGTCGACGCGTTGACGTCACGACGGAGCCACTACCGGAATTCGATTTTGACATTTCGAAACCAGCGTCGTCGATCGCAAGCCAGGTTCGTAGAATATATGTTTCATGGACGCCATTAATGAATGTTCTAAAAATTCAACTTCACCTCAGTATTTCTGTACGTTCAACGCCACCTCAATATTTCTGTATGTTCAACCATCGATGATGTAGCGGCACGTGATCAAGGAAAACGATCGCAATGAGGTGTCTTGTAGGAGAGGAGGGCCTGCTTTTTTAAAAGGCGCATTCGCACGCTTTTGGTCCCGCAAGTCGCCGAGAGCCACCGTATATACCTCAGGCTCGACCAAATTTGGCATAATTCCAGAATTACAACACGATTGGCGTCGAAAAACAAAAACAAAAATGCAAAAAGGGTTTATTTAGAGTAAAGTTACGGATCCTGGGAAAGTAGCGCTAGTGCCATCCCAGCCTGCTAACGGGACAGAAACAGAAACTAACGTCCAGGCGACCAAACACTCGCAATGGGATCGGCTGATCGCTTTTTGTTGCCATGGTAATCGCCATTTTAGGTCCTTTCAAGTCTTCGAAGCTTCGCAAGGATCGTTCAGAACCAGGCGCGCCAAGATCGCTATGGTGCGTCATCGGACTGAAAGCGTTCTTCGCCATGTAAGCGTCTTTGTCGCTGTGTATGCAAGCAACTTATCAATCATGCTTATCACCACAGATATAATTCTCATGATTGTATTGTTTTTTGTAGCGTTAGCTACACTGGCCGAGGTTGAGCAGTTTCGCGTGGCTCGCATAATGAGCGTGTCCGTGCTGCGCAAGCGCGAGGAGCAGTGACGTCACACGGCGCACAGCTGGCGGGGTGGAGCCGCCGTCGCCGCGGGCTCCGCCGCCACCGCGCGCGCCTCGCCGGTCTGCGCAAGCGCCAGGAGCAGTGACGTCACATGGCGCACAGCTGGCGCGCCGGAGCCGCCGCCGCCGTGGGCTCCGCCGCCACCGCGCGCGCCTCGCCGGTCTTCACATTCCAGAGGAGTGACGTCATAGCCGCGGCAGACGCACTGGCGCCGCCGCGTGCTCAGCTGTGTGCCTCCGTTGCGCAGTAGCCAAGTCTGACGCTGCACCGCAGCTGCTTGATAGCGCCTCTCATTTTGTG
>JAZHYW010044255.1:0-61640 GCA_037355805.1 Ixodes ricinus | reverse complement strand
CAGACGGCCGTCTGAACGTCCTGAACGTGGTTCGTGGTAGTGTGGAAAACTAGACTGTTTTCTTGGATTTATGTTGGAACAAAATAAATAATCTGACGACCACAGGTATCCGTGAATTCAACCCAAAGTGTTTCCCGCACAAGCAGTCGCAGACTGACAGCGTCTGGTTTTCTCTTTTCACGGCACCTATCCACAATCTTGGACGAACCGAGCAGGCAGAAAGCACATGAAACCTGATCTTCACACCTTTCCTGGCTCTTCTGGTACAGACCCAGTTGCGGCATTTTGACGAGAAGGCAGGTTTTAATCTGTTTTTTTCCAAAACGCAGGAACGCTCATCCTGCACGGCGACTTCCGCCCACACCCCTAGACTGGAACTGTGATTAAAGCGTCACCACCGTGGCATGATGTAAGAGTTGAATTGGTGTATACAGCAGAAAAGGGATGGGTCCTTTCAGCAGCCTGGGGATGTTATGTGACTGTGGCGAGTGCTTTTGTCAGATTCAAGACGACTCAACCAGACTCTAAGCTCTGCACAGATCATCGAGTCACACCTCCGAGCAGCTGAGGCGGCTGCCACTGAAACAGCACACCCCTTCCAGTATATTAGTCACGTGAAGGTGTAGCAGAGCTTGTCAACAGATGCTTTCCATACCAATTGAAGAGAAAAACATTTCAACACCTGTTGGTACTCAAAGTTCTCAATACTTAAGCAGCCTCGAAAGCACATAAGCACTTCTTTTCTTAACTTCGCCTAAACCGGGGAGATTATATTCTTAGGACAATAACTTGTATATGCTGCCAGGAACATGCATCCAACTGTTGTTATTAGCCTTTTATATCTACCATGCACTGGAGTGTACAGTGGCATCAGAACAGGGGAGGGAAATCCCTCTCACCCCTTCCGTCGCCCCTTCATCTCTTGAACCCTAGGATTACCTATGAAGAAGCAACTGGAGCATGTTATGACAGCCTCTAGGAGAATGGCCCAGATCATGTCACAATCCTGGCAATCCACCATGTTAGAAAACACTGGTGCCACCTGACAGAACACTGGGTTCGAGGGATTTCGAGGATGAAACAGTGCACGGATTAGAAAGGAGAAGGAAGAAGCGTCTTAGAACAGACTCAAGGGGGGCAAAAAGGTAAGTCACAATAGAACGAAGGAGACTTTGGGGGAGCCCAATCTAGGTCACTGCAGCTCAATGGAGCCAGTAGGATCTTGCTTCCTTGATCGAGAGAGTGCCCACGCTCGCTTGAGCATGCGTTTACAAATTTTCACACCAGAACCTTTTGCACCGGCGATTTTCTGAAATGGGGCAATGGACACGGAGGATGTAGGCATTGCTGGCGTTGCAGCAATCTAAATCTATTGTTACCGGAGATCCTGTCAACTGGCTGCCTTTCAGGTACACTACAGCCAAGGAGGCATCTCCCTTCTGTACCTCTGCCGCTGAACGTGCCAGCAAACAAAGGTAAGCGCACTAGCACTTACTTTTCTTTTTCCAGCTGCTATACAGGCCTGAAATTGATATCCTAATCCGTAAACCAAAACCGATATTCTAATCAGTAGAGCAAAAACATTGGTTAGCACTTTGAGGCTTCCGGGAGGTTCCTTTTCAAGTTCCTTCCACCAGCTGCAACCACCTTTGTGATTTGTCTGAACCATCATGCCAGAAACATTTTCGGAACATTGGTACAATGTCTGAATGAAAGGGCATAAGGGTACCTGGAGCATCTCGTCTATCATGATTAGGATGTACTGGACAGTCTGGTCTTTGGACACGTTCACCAGGAGGTTGAGCAGGGTCTTGGCCGATTGGAGACGTTGCTGCTTGAGCAAAGCGCTGCGGCTCTCGGGCGTAGCCTTGTCCAGGGCCACAATGACCGTGTACTCCTCCTGGCTCATCATGTGGCTCCTGCCATTGGAAATCGCCACGTCCAAAGAGTCTCCAAACACTCTACCAGCGGTGCACAAACATTCCTCGAGCTGTAGACAAACACCCCCGAGCAGCGTAGAAACGGTGGCAATATGAAGCGAGATAGCCGAGTGCCTGTCGAAGGGGTCAAAATTCTGCATGGGCATTTTTTACAGGGTGCGGCAATACGAGCTGGTACAGTGGCATTCAAGACAGCCATGACAGCGTCTGCGAATGCTGCCATAGACTGCCCAAACCAGCTTTTCTGTTCGTCTTTCTTGAACGAGAAAGCTCATTTGTTGATATTTTCACTCCAAGCTTCCATTAGCTAGCCGCACCTCTGTAATAAATCACAGAGCGATACGTTGAGAAACCGACTTTTGCGGACCATCTAGAGTGGGTTCGAAGCAATAGTGCACATGCTGTATTCATGGTTCAATATATAAACCATGATTTGCTGCCTCTTAAGCCCACCTGTCACTGACTACATAGACAATCAGCGTGGCTAGTGGCAAAATAAAGCTACCCAACCAAGCATGACTAGTAACATGTATACAATTTAGGTTCATAAAAGGTTAGAGATGAGAGTGAAACGTGCACTTACTGCACGTACGACTGCCAGTTAATCCTCTGTTGACGTATTTCATTGGCTCGCTGGTGAAGAACACTGGTTGCAGCCAAGACACCTGTGAAAGGTAGTAAGATGTTGTTAGTGCTTCCGGCAAAGAAGTTAAGCAGAAGGGCTCGTGGAAGTATGAGTAGCTTGCGTGTTTACAAAAATATACACGCTTGTGGCGTAGCACTATTAAAAATGAATCCATTAACGACGGACTACAGTCCCCCACACTATGAAAGACCCATTCGCCGAGGCAGTTCATGTGCCGGTTCTAAGCACGCTTTGACCAAAGGCACTTCGTTTATTTCCTCAGCACAAGGTTAAAGCGAATCCAGAACAGCCGCCTAAAACCCCTCAGGGAAGGGGCTCAAAACACTTGGCTCTCATCATTGCTCGGTGGAGGCGCAGACGTTCGACGATGTCAAATCTGGTCAAACCGCTCGTTATGAAAGTGATATTTACAATTATAGAAGTTACTGACCTCCTTTCTCGATATCGTCGGGCAGAGCGGTCAAAACGGAGCCGATCTTTGTGGTGAGAGACATTTTTTCGTGTTGGAGATCACCGACAGCAGCAGACGTCACGTGAGTGAGGAGACACCCGCTAGCTCGGCAAACTGATGGCCGGACGTGAGTGAGTTCGCGATTTTGCGACGCTAAATAACTTCGGCCGTTGGCTTTCCTCCAGCCTAGCAAGTAAAATACAAAGAGTGTTTAGACAACAACCGATGTTTGGGTGTTGATGCCGGGAACGTCCGCAGAAAACAGCTCAAAACCAAACGATAACAAACAAGAACCCCCAAAAGCAGATAAGGGCTTGACGCAACGACAGTTTAGTGCGTCTGATCGCAACTCAAAGTTGTGGCGCTAGTTTCGAGAAAACTTTTTAAGGGCTCGTTGGTTGAAACCACGGCTGAAACATACGATACTACTCGCGCAACATTACAACGCTGCCTCTATGAACGCTGCGGACTGCATAACTTGGAGATCAAGAGATCAAGATACGTTGTTAGAAAGACTCTGAAAGAGAGGGCTTTCAAAAGATTTTTTAGGGGGCACGCGAAAATAATGAAGCTCCCCAAAACTTTTTAAATGATTTTTAATCATAAAAATACGAGAAAAAAAATATTGGAACTAACTTGCAACATTATCGTTCGCCTGCAACTTTACTGGTTCGCTGTCGTCCACTGTCAGTCGAAGCCGTAACGAACAAACGACCGTCCGTGAGAAGCATTAGACTGCAGACACTTCTCGGTCTGAAACCGATAAGATGTCACTCTACTGCATTTCTTCGTTGTGGTATTGCACCTCACAGCACATCACGGATTCCTCCCACCCTCCATCGCACCCCGCAAATAGCCTAAACCAGACAAAATCTGCAACATATCACAAATATCACCACAACGTACAATGCCGTGGAGGAGGAAGCGTCTGCTCTCGCATATGACGTCACGAGCGCCCCTGCTCGTTGTTGCCAGTAGAGCGTCCTGCAGTGATTCGGAGGTTTACGCGTAAGCTTCAAAATTAATTAAAAAAAAAAAAAAAAAAAAATATATATATATATATATATATATATATATATATATATATATATATATATATATGTATATATATATATTTCGTAGACATAATTAGAGGGGTGGATATTTAGTAAATGGTGAAAACTTTATAAAAAACAATAAACCATTAATTGAAACCAAAATTAAAAAAATTAGACGCCTACGCTTCTCTGTAATGTGAAATTATATACAGGGTATTCCACGTAACTTGAGCCAAGGTTTAAAAAATATTTTGGTGTATTTTAGGAAGACAAAAGTAAACGAATAAGCTTGTCCATTGTTTGAAGCAAGTCAGGCTATTTTTTTCCCAATTAACTAATTAATTATGATGAATTAATAAACTTCTGAAGTATTTAATTTAGAGCAAAAGTTCCAAATGACAAAGTTGTAGAGCGTCCTCAAAAACATCAAATTTAGTGGTTCTTAAAAAAAACAAAAAACTTAACACTTTTTTTATTTTATTGCGCACTTGGTATTGCAGCGCTTTCAGTCGTGGCTTGAATAATCTAGGCCTGGATGCATGTTGACTTGGCGCTGTTGACAAATTCGCGTTTTTTGGTGTTTTTCATAATTCGGGAACTTGTTTTGAAGCCGGAAAAACGAAAAAAAAAAACCCTACTGAATTGGATGTTTCTGAGGACGCTCCACAACTTTGTCATTGGAACTTTTGCTCGAAATTTTATAGTTCAAAAGTTCACTAATTAATCTTAATTAATTAGTTAATTTGGCAAAATAGAAAAAATAGCCTGACTTGCTCCAAACAATAAACAACCTTATTCATTTACGATACGGGCGCGTAAAAACTGCGCTCTAAAGATCTCCTTTTTTTTGTGTGTGTGATTGGTATTGTTTACGTTGATGATAAGTTGGGTGACGTGCTTTATATAACGGTCAGATGATGTTAGAGTTCGCTGATCTGACCCGCGTTTGAACTTTCAAGATCGACTGAAATGTTGTTGCCCACTGCAGTCCGGCATCCAGCCTTCAGAATTATGCACGTTTGTTGTGCCGTGAAGATCACCTCAAGGTGCGGGTGTCAATTGAACTGTCGTTTCTCGTGCTCCCTCACTCCTATGAGGTCATAGGTTTGCCTCTGCATTTAAAGTATTTTCTGAACTGGGCACAAACACGCGGGGGGGGGGGGGGGTTATTTCGTGTTTGTGCCGTTTTCAGCACCTCTGCGATGCTCGTGCAGTGCATTCAAAGAGCGACAGTAGCGCCCGATACTGTGGCTGCCAAATTATTGAGAAGAAAACACATAAAACATTCATAAACGTATTAAAGCAACAACGTCTACAGATACCGCTAAAACGTTATAGAGGAGAAGAATGTCATTTTTGGATACAATTTTTGGAACGTGTATTATTGAGCACACGAACTCCTTCCTCGGGTCGAGAGGTGCTTCTAACTGCAAATGTCGCGGGTTCTTCTATTCACCTGACCGCAAACTGTGTAGTTATAGTCAATTTAAGAAAGGCAGGGTGTCGAGGGTACCAGGCATTATATTTAGAGAGCGAGTTTACACGGAGAGTTTACAAGGGGATCACTATGGAGATTCCGGATTCTGACGTTGTGCATCTAGGTCTTTTTGCGTCGTGTCGTCTATTCCTGGCAGCTAAAGCTGTTATTTACAGGGCTCTATGGTCTGGCGTGACAATAGACCTTTTTGCAAAACGTGCAACTCCCCCCCCCCCCCTGGCCCTTGGCGCCGCAGAGCGGACGACGAAGGCGACCTCTTGAAATGACGGAGGACGAACTCGTTGCCATGCGGCATTCGCGAAGCACAGATGCCGTGGCGAGCTTGCGTTCTGAATTCTGTTTTGCAAACTGTCTTTTGGCCTGATGTTGTATAAGCAGTGCGATTCCGGCTTTGATGAACCGCAGCGGCGTCAGCCTACGAGGCCATCCCAGCCAATCCAGCACTGTGAACACATAACCTGACTATAGGAGCTCCGCGCGTTGCTATGCCCTTCCCGATGCTGAGTGACACTTATATGGCATTGAATTGACTCTGATGGCGAGTAGCCTGGTCCACAGCATAGTGAAACAGCAGCATAGTGTAGTATCACTAGAGCAGTTCGCTAACCGTGTCTCTCTCTCTCACCTCCCTCTCTCTCTCCCCCTTCAGTGACACGTGGTAGACGCTGCAGGAACAAGACGCATGCAGAACGCTCCCATAGAATTTCTTGCAGCGCTCACGCGCGGCCTTATGGTATTTTTGCAAAGGTCTATTGCGTACAGCGACACCTCCTTCGGTATGACGTCAAACGGAAGATTGAATGAGTCGCGTCTCACGCTCGTCGATGTTGTCGATTCGCGGTACCCCTCCTAGGTTGCCGTGCATGGCGTGCCTGCCTGAGTGGTCGGGCGGGCTGCCGACCAACAGGTGAAAGGTGCCTCTTCAGGAGCGAACTGAGCCTGGACCGCAGAATGGTGAGGCTGGTGATGACGGACCAGGAGCCGGACACCGACCAGCCAGACTGCGTCCGGGTGATCGGGGACACCGGCTTCACACCATACTGTCCTCTTCTTCTGACTGACCTGGTCTGACGCGCTCGTAGCAGCCTCGATGGCTACCGCGCTGACGCCGGCCAAGATCTACGATGGCACGGGCAGAATCTCACGAGCAGGCAGAAAAGAGATGAACCAAAGAAAACTGGAAGTTCTTGAGATTGCTGATATCTACACAGGCAAACGCGTCCCATGGTCAACACGCAAGAAACTACCAGCATCATCATCTTCACTTTGCGCCGTCACCATCATTATTACAGTGAAGTATAGAACCACGTTGAACTAACTTGAGACTGGGGTCAGAGAGAAAAACATCAAAAGCAGAAGAGACAGAAAATAGACAGGACAATGTCTCTTTTACGTTTTGATGTTCTGTCTTTTCTCACGTTTTGATGTTTCCTCTCACTTCCAGTCTCAGGTCAATTCAATATGGTTAATATTCACCAGCTCGCCTGCACCTTCATCGATATTTTCTCTGAACTACAGATGTTCACTTTATCATCATTTACTTCACTCTGAACACCTATGTTGAGTATGGGCGTATGTTCTCATTTTCACATCACCCATAAAACCTTCTATGGGTAGCAGGCGTGCTCAGTTCAACAAAAGGGGTTACTGAAGTGTCCTCACTTTGTGTAAACGTTGCTTTAGGTTGTGCGAAAAATCCACCAGATGCCAATGGCCTTTGGGAATCGGCGCTGATGACGAAACGTAGAAAAATGAGAGTCTTTAACGTAATAGTTGTTATTATACGTATATTGAAATTATACACGACATCTGAGGGAGGAGGCATCCACACCAGCCTATGGCTATTAGCTCAAAGTGCTTACGCCGCTTTCAATCATCTTCATTACGGTAGACCATAGACCGATCGTGCTGTACACTCCAGCATCATGGAGAATGCAGGGATTAGGTTCCACGCGCCGCACGTGCTGGCCTTCAGCAGTAGTAATTCTTTCAAAGCTATAAACCAAAACAAATGCGTATCCCGCAGCGCGTCGCAATGCTTTCTTTTGGTGTATTTACTTGAAGCTTATACCATCGAAAGGCGTGCGGTGCGGCGCGTGGAACACCAATCCCTGCATTCTCTGACGCTTGGGTAGACAGCAATAGGTCACAGACCGATCTCACCAGCCAGTTTGACTACGCCACCACCGCCGCAACGCATCGAGGGAACTTTAGTCTTTCTGCACGTGCGACAACCTCGCTGGAGCTCTGCGCGCGTGGAGCATGGGACGGCGCGAGCCGCCTCGTGCACTGCAGCCTGCCTCCTGTGAACTAAAGTTATGGCGGCGTCACGCATGCGCTGAACGCTTGGTGAGATCGGTCTATAGACCATTTTGCAGTATTACCCAAGCATCAAGGAGAATGCAGGGATTGGTGTTCCACGCCCCACACGCGCACGCCTTCCTGTATAAAATATTCGAAGTAAATAACCAAAAATAAAGCGTTGACGAACGCGCGTGAAAGATGCCATTTGTTTTAGGCATTTGCTTCAGAAAAGTTGCTACTGTTGACGCCAGCACGTGCGGCACGTGGAACACCAATCCCCGCATTCTCCTTGATGCTTGGGTAATATAGCAATAGGTCCATTGGCCGCAAGCCATAAACATAAAAAAAAAGTTATAAAAAATGGGTGCCAGAGTTACGAGCTGTAATGGACGCAGACACACATGCTGGTCGCAGCATGACACTCCACACGGTTGCAGATCTTGCACGCAGCCCGAGCTACCAGCATCTTCGACATAACAGAAGCATTATGTAAGGAGAATTTATTCGACGTCACGGGATCTGTCATGGTCGGCTTCCTGGACGTGCGCATGGGGGCAGGACATTGCCCTTCGCGATGGTCCGACGCGTCTCTGTTATCTTGCGTACTTAGTCTGCTCCGAGTCGCAAGAGACAGTTCTGCTATGGTGAAAATGACGCCACCTTCGATAATTCGGACATTGCTTCCAACCGCTCTTCTGTTTTCCGTTTGCGAGTTTTGCGCGGCTGCGGTAAGCACACCTTTCATACGCTTTTGGTTTTTTAAGTACTTTTTTTTATGATTCGTCGTTTATTCTTTTAGATAAAAATGTATATTAAATAAAACCGACGAAGAAAACACGTGAAGTAAAGAGCGTTGCACAAAATGTACTCGCCTACGTTTGACTGCTTGAAGTGTTTTTTTTTTTGCGTAATTTATTGGGGAATATTACCTGCTTCATTCAAGGAGCTATGGTAGAAAAGTAATAACAATAAAAAAAGCTATAGTAGAAGTGGTTACAAAGCGCCGGCCTACGGGATCCCCAGGTGGCGGGTTCGAATCCCGGCCGAGGTGCCCGCAATCTGACGGAGCTTTCGGTTGCGCGTCAAAAGATCCCCAGTCCTCCACTCGGGCGTGCCAGATGCCTGTCGTTAGCTTGGCGCGTAAAACCCCCAAATTTGACTTTTAGAATACAAAACCTGCAAAAAGCATTGGCGCACCAACAAACGAATTAGTATCTACAAAGTGATAGAAAGATTTCAAAGTCATGACATTACCTTTACAAAATTGGCAGTGAGTTTGTTTCTAATCTACTCTATAAGAATACACTAGAAACTCAATTGAAACTCATTGATAATTTTTGTAAGGGTAATGTCATTACATTAGTGAAAAATCTTATATGTATAAGCAATTTCTTGGTCCAATAAACGCATAGGCTATGATCAAATAAGATCATATAAGAACATGTAAGAATCGTACAAGAGTATATAAGAACTTCTAAGAGACTGGTAAGAAGTGTTTTTATAATTTCTTACGTAATCTTATATTGTTCTCTGATGTTCTTATAAGGTTCTTATATGCTCTTATACGTTTATTGGACCAAAACATTTCTTAATACATATAAGAGTTTTCACCAGGGTACTTAAGTGATTCCATTCTTGAATTGCCCGAGGGAAGAAAGAAAACCTAAAGCAGTAATTTTGAAACATGTATTGTGTTAATGCTCGACAATGATTTCCTCATGAGCATGGGCGTACCAACCGGGGGGGGGAGAGGGCACTTGCCCCCCAGCTCTGAGAGTGGGGGGGCAAGGTATGTGTTCCGCCCCCCCCCCCCCCCCTGGAAACAGCCGCCACTGGGCAGGGCAAACACCGCCGGCGGCGCCCAAGGGATACCAAGGGCACTGCCCCCCGGCCCTGGGGGTGGGGCCGGGTCTGGTTTGCCCCCCCCCCCCCCCCCTATTTAAAAACAAGTTGGTACGCCGTTGCTCGTGAGGACCTAGACAGTAGAGGTTTTTGAGTAATGCGTGGAACAAGGGTCTGCTCCAGTTGCGGTAACGTCAGCAACGACGCCGAGCTTGATTGGTTGATTGAAACTAATAGTGGGTAGACCTCAATGCTAGATGCCTTGAGGTATACCCGCTATTGGTTTTCAATCAGCCAATAAGAGCTCGCCGTCGTTCTGACGTCACCGCAACCCCTGTGCAAGAAGCAGACAAACTTCCGCTCCGCATTGGAGCTATCTATATGAAGGGAGCCGGTTATGATTTTGTAAAGAGTTTGTAATCTGCCAAATATAGCCTGTGTTTGTAAAGTCAAAAGATTTTTTTTCTTTTTTTTTTATTAATTTGGTTGGATGGTGATCTCGTATTATAAGCGTTAAAAATAAACCGAGCAGCTAGCTTTTCAATACGCCCTACTTTGTTAATTCCATCCTTAGTAAAAGGACACCACACAGAACTCGCGTGACTTAAAACGGGTCTTTTATAGGCTAGAGCTTAGTATAACCATCAGCAAATTTTAATTTTCCTCGTGCCTTTAACTTTAGTAAATGTTTTTTTTTTTCCCTGTAAGTGCTGGTTCCAGTTGAGGTTGTTATTAAAATAGGCCCTAAATATTTATGTTCGTGTACACGGTTTACTCCTTCGCCCACCAAGAAAGCAATTAAATTGAATGTTTTTTTTTACATGATATAGTCATCACATCTGCTGTTATAATTTAATTCCATTGCTTTTTGTTTTGTTTTTGTCCAGCATTGCATAGCAGTGAGTGCTACCTGTAATTAGATTGTCTTCGGTTTCACCTATATTATGCATATGATACAGTTGTCTGCAAATATCCTGACAGAAGCACCAATGTCAGTCATTATATCATTTATATAAACCAAAAATAAAAGGGGTCCAAGCATCGACCCTTGTGGTACACCCTCGATGAGACGGGAAGTTTGTTCGAATCAAGTCTGTTACAATAAACATATTGCTGTACATGCTCAGAGGCACAATCACGGCATCACTATGAGCCCTATGCGGTGCTCAAGTTCGTCTGCTTCTTGTCCAGGGGTTCCGCTCGGGACGCCGCAGTTCTGATTGGCCCTGTTTGGAAGAATAGTGGGTAGACCTCAGTGGTAGCGGCCTTTAGCTCTACCCACTATCCTTCCAATCAGAGCCAATCGGGGCTCAGCGTCTTTCTGACGTCATCAGAACCCCTGCAAAAGAAGCAGACGAACAACTTGCGCTCCGGATTAAATTATAGCGGATCGCGAACAATGAACAAGAGTATCGGTGTTTTTTATGTGGTTTATTTTTTCAGCGATCTGTCGAAAAATCACATAAACGTAAATTCATCGGCGATATATATATATATTAGAAAGACAGCAATTTTGAATTAAATGCTACGCTACGAGCCTATGGGACCAATCAAACAACGTTACAAGCGCACCATCATGGTGTTTGTCAGGTTTCTGTACATTTTTTTTATCATCGTTGAACCAAGCGTAAACGAAAACGGCGTGGTGACTTGCGCTTTTTATGTTGCTTTATAGGTCCCATTAGCTCGTAGCATCGGCTGCGCCTGGACTATGAAACTATGTATTGTGTGCAGTTTGTCCCAAACAAAAATTTGCCGCCTGCCAGAGTTGTACTAATGTACACAAAATTTCTCGTATCTGTTGCGCACAGACCCTTGCGGAGAGTCATGCGGACTCCGGAAAACGAACAAGCGGTAAGTGTTTCGGTGTTTACTTTATTACCTCTTCATAAATAATATTTATAACACACATGTAAATGTGTATGTATGTGAACGCGGTGATAAAATTATCATCGCGTTCCGCCACTGCTAGCTTTGCGCCTGCTTCACAAGTGGTAACTTTGGCGCGCCCCCGAGTTTCCCACGAGCTTCAAGTCGTTTCTAAAAAGAGTTGATTTAGTGGATTTCGATGACGCTCAGTTGGTTTCTAAGTGGAACCTATATGTCTATTTTCCCTAATTAAAATTAATTAACGATTTTTATTTAATTAGCCGGCTCACAGAAAAGATTATCCACCTACATAGTGTCGCCCTGGCCGTACAACTCAGCTGCACAAACCGCTCAAGTGTAACTTTCGCGCCTTTTTGTAAACAAACCTGCAAAACTTGAAAAAAGAACCATATATATACACACGTTTATAGTGACAAAATTCCTACGATTAGTGTATTCCAGGTAAAAAGATATTTTCTCGGGACCGCATTACTTGTGGCGGCGGACATCAGAAAATGCGCGATACTTACCAATTAGTTCGCTTATTATAAAGATGATTAATTAATTTTTTAATTAGTTAAACTAGACATATGATTCCAAATAGAAATTTGCTGAGCGTCAATCGAAAGCACTAAATCAGTAATTTTCAGAAAGACTTTGAGCGCGTGAGAAGCGTATAGTGCACTAAAGTTACCACTCGTGGAGCAGGTACAAAGCTAGCGGTTGCGGTAAGGCGCTCGAGCGATTTTTCCGTCTCTTATGAGAGCCCCCGCCTTGTACCTGCTTCACGAGTGGTAACTTTAGCGCACTACTGCGTTTCTCACGCGCTCAAAGTCTTTCTGAAAATGACTGATTTAGTGGTTTTCGATGGCGCTCAGCAAGTTTCTAATTGAAAACATATGTATCTTTTTACTAGTTAAAAAGTTAATTAGGTTCTTGGACCTATGTTTTACAGAAGGAGAGCTACGCTTTGTAATTTCCATAAGCAAACCGACCTGCGAAATACATTTTTGACGAAAAGTGTATATTGCTACGTGCAAGCGTCGACTTTTACGGTCCATTTTTAGATCGAGCCTGGTGACTTGGGACACCCTATATATCTCATTGGCAGCGAAACGACAGTGAGATGTTCTACACTTGCCACGCGTTTCCTAAGCGCTTGCCCTGACGTCACATCAGCGGCCATTGCGATGGCCTTACTGCCGAGCTCGTACCTTCTACGGCACACATTTCGCACCAACAAATGTTTTCCTCGGCAAAAAACAACAACAACAACAATAAAACAAGTAGGAATGATTACCAGCCAGAGACGATGACGTCACATGCAAGCCCCGTATGCAGTTATCGACGAGTCCCACTAGAGCGACAAAAAGAAACAATTAACCAACACCGACAAGCCGCAAGCATCTGCAGCAAGCACGCGAATGTATCTTTGGCAGGCTCGCAATCACTCGTGCGTACTTTACGAGCACGACCAGAGACTGCAAGCCTGCCAAAGGTACCATGCGCGCATGCTGCACGTGTTTGGGGCTTGTCGGTGTCGGTTGTTTCTGCCTGTTGCTGAAGAGCTGAAGAACGCGACCGACCGTCACCTCAGTGGGACAGCCTGAACAACAGCATGGTGGACCTGTCCTCCCGTGGCCTGCGGCTAATCGAAGGAGACCTGGCCATACCGGCGCACTCCGAAGACACCGCCACTTCTCCCCTGCTCCGCAAAAGCACCGCGTTTCTCTGGCGGAGGTGGCCCGGAAAGACCGTCTACTACGACTTCCACTCCTGTCAGTATACACATTCCTTATGTTACAACTTTTTGTTTTTTTTGCCATGACAGATTTGTGTTATCCGCTTGGGCATGTTCCACCTTTTCCTTCATCAACCAGAAAGAAAAAAGTTAAGTTAAATTTGTTGTACGAATAATTTGAAAGCGGGTAGTTCGTCTGCCTAATGGCGTCTGGCGTCTCTTCTGAAGATGGCCATTTGACTATACTTCTCGTCTCAGCTTAAAGGCAGAGACGAGAAGTATTGTCAAATGGCCATCTCCCTCAGACTTTAAAGACTAGAAGCTCCGCCTTCAGCGCGAGCTCGCTGGCTTCCGCGGTGCCTTCGTTGCGCGTGCCTGCGCGTTCAGACTTGTGTCACCAAGGGCAGTAAGCTCGCGCTGAAGACGGAGCTTCTAGCCTCAGCCTAAGTACAGTGTACTAGTGTAGCCTAAGGGTGAACGGAGTACACACCTTTCCCCAGAAGGGCGCATCCATCTTGAATTGCGTCACTTCTGTATATGCATTAAAACATCGTTTTGATCTCTCCATGCCGCTGTGAGGTGTTCACAAGACATGCGTGATATTCCCACATTCTTGTTTTGCCTCACCTATATTTTTTCCCATATTCCGGGTTAAAATGCTGTATTATTTTTTCGTCCCACATACCACATACGGAACCCAGGTGACTGAGAACGAAAGGGAACGGGAAACGTCTTATCTTCAACGTATACGTCACGATCACACAATCGCGCGCCGTCACGATGCTCATTTAGATCAAAACGGTTAGGGATCGACCCTGCAGGAATGATACCTTGGCCCTGCAGACTATCTGAAACTTTGGTATGACCAGCACGTCACGGCCGCGCCTGACTCACGCTCAAGTACTCCCTCAGCAGTGATGAGCAAGCTATGTTTTTCTCTTTGTTATCAGAGCTGACTGGATTCGTAGATTTATACTCTCAAACGTACTTACCAATTCATTATTTACAGACAAGAGCGCTTGCGCACATGGGTCGTGGGCATTCCGCATGCGCAGGAGAGAGAGAGAGAGAGAGAGAATAAATTTATTGTAAGGGTAAAGAAAATTTCCCGCGGAGATTGGCTGGATGGCTACTCCATACTTGAGGAAGGGGTGGAAGGCACGTAACGATTAGAGGCAAAGAGATAGGAATCAATAAAAAAATATTCCGTGCGGTATTGTTTGTTAATTTAAAAGTATGCCTTATAGAGAGTTTGGTCCAGTTTTGTATCTGGGAGAAAACGAACGAGTGAGATCGGTGAATTGGCCCTTTTTGATGTTGAGCTCTAGGGTGCATGCGCGGAAGCTTCTCGGAGATCGAGACATGTGCACATGTATCGTACACACTACAGCAGCACCACCTCCTACGCGTGACGCACGATGTCTCCGCTGTACACAGGCAATTTGGGCAGCGCAGTATATACCCGCTCACATGAACTTTCTGACGTCCGTCACGCGGAGGTGGTTACGCGAATCGACATCAAAACCAGAATTGGAGGTGAATTAGAGCTCCTTTGAGGTCCGCCTTCGTTCCACATTTTGTATTTCCGAGTACTAGAGTGCCCCTTGAGGAACGAAATGGCGTCAAGTCGATAGAAGTATTTCTGAAAACTGCCGAACCAGGAGTTCGGCCACCGCGGAGTCTCTTCGTGAACGAATGTGCAAAACTCAGTCGCATCCTAGGATGGGCCGCCGGTGATGCTTCCTGTGGCACAAGAGAGCGTGACACAAGACTTTGCACTCCGCGCGTCGCTGGGTTCACCTTGAAGGTCACGTGACACTCTTCCAGGGCTAGAATGGCTGAAACCCTGAAATGGCTCGCAGTGTGTCCTCTGCAGTGCACTTCAGGGCCGAAACAAGTAGAACACGATTTTTACTTTTACAGCGGAGCTGTTAAAAGGATAGTTTCCCCAGGATCGTGTCCGTCAGCAAACAAATGATGACACAAAACTCTGGACAGCTACAGCCATCTATAAGTGACAGCGGCAACCAAACAATCGGCTTGCCGGTTGTCTGGTTGCCACCATCGATTATAGATCACGGCACCTTTTAAGCATTTTCACTCTCGCTTGCCGACTTGCGACCGGCCATTACTTCATTCCCACCATAGTACAGCGTCGCTGGTCTTCATTCTTCACCAAAGTGGAAAGGCTGAACGTTTTTTTTTTCTTATTTAATTAGAGCTTGGTGTAATTTGATTTTTTTATGTTAGCGGTTAATCTAAAAGCCACACTAAGCTTCACGGGAGCGATCTATACTCCATGTATATGGCCATAAGCTCAAGTCATGCTTTGATGCCTGTACACTTTTCCTTCTTTCTTACTTTTCTTTTTTTCTTCGAAGCGAAACATTATCGTCAGTATTTGAGGGAATGAGGCTAACAAGGTAGAAAATACGGTGGTATCGACAAACACTGGACACATATACTTTTCCGAACAAAGGCTTAGGTGACAATTGAAACATCGGCAGCAGGGGGATATTCGACTCAATTTCACTCGCCTACATACAAAGCGTACGCTCCAACAACAACAACAAAAAAAAACACAAGATGAAGACAAAAACAGTTGCACAGGCGAAGAACTACACGCAGACAAAGCAACGATATATCGTCGGCCACTGACTGTGTTGTTCTTGTCGGGAACGATCTTCTCTTTCCTGGCAAATGATATTCGTGTTCAGCAGAAATCGTGCCGAGGAGCCATTACACAACCAGCTTCCGGATTGCTGCATTGTTCTGTCAGGGCCATAATAATCCATATGGAGTTACCCCCGGCGGGTGTGCCAATTAATATATAGATTACCAAGCACAGCAAGCTGAGGACGCCGGATGCATGTACCGGATGTTACGTCTGGGCATGTCCAGATAGTACATCCCGAAAGACCATCTGGGCGAGATGGTTTTTCGGTAACTTGTAATATGCAATGACTCTATTAAAAACCATTGATTCATCGAGTGATTGATTGATTACGCGTGACGGCTGGCAACATGACACAAGTCGCGCTGCAAACTCGGCGACGATCCAGCGCCGGCGTGTATTTGCGGAATCGGGCTTCTGCGAGATGCACGCTGTAGCGGCGGCGCCAATTGTACTCACCGACAACCATGTTCACGCTTCTTTTGCTTCGTTCTGTGGCGTTTTAGAAGGCAAATCTCACAATCTCGTTGACTGCTGAACGATAATTAAATGCCCAGAATATGCCACAACCTGCGGGTGACCAGTATAGTCATGTTGTGGCAGAGGCACGTAGCCAGGATTTTGTTTCGGGGGAGGGGGGCGCCCATGACAAAATGCTGTATGAGGGGGAGGGGAGGAGGCCCCAGCAAAATAGAAGATTTCGGGGGGGGGGGCGGCCCCATGCCTCCCCCACCCTTTCCCTTGGCTACGCACGTGCCTGCTGTTGCATGAGGGGACATTCGAAGCCTGACACGCCATAAATGACCATACAAAAATCAAAGTACTGAGCACATCCAATCTGAAAGGTGTTCCCCCTTTTTTATTTTTTTATCTCGGAATACTGCGATGCGGTCGAACAACCAACGTTGCACAGGAGAGAGCCCGCGGAGACCGCTTCAGCGTGGTTATGGCAAATGTCAAATGATTGCATAGCTTTCCGGTTTGCAAACCGTCTGCCGTCTTCGGTGCCCACATTTACCGATCTGCAATAACACTATACCTGTACGGTGTACCTTCGCTATTGCGAATGTACTATATCGCTCCTTTCGAAAGCTCAAATCAGAACCCCGAATTGACAAAGAGAAGCACTTTGTGCCTTCCCTGGCTTTTGCTTTATCTAAATATGGCGAATTTCGACGGCTGAACCAGCTGTAACTCTGAGTGACCAGGAAATTATTCGACGGCCGGGAGGTAGTAGGAAGTTTTAGTCACCTTTCCGACTACAATGCATGCGCAAAGGCGTCTGCGGGGTGTCGTGTGTCGTTATTGGAGTTATCTAAACGATCTACTAAGACTATCTGCGCCTGTTATACGATGCACGAGCGTGCGGTTCGCGCTTCATATGCTCGTCAGACACCAGCACAACCGCACTATCGACGTAAGAATGAACAATAGCGTACATTTAGTCTATCCTTTTTTTTACCTAATTGCTTCAAATATTTATTCATACGAGTACTAAACACGGGAGAAGGAGTTAGTACCGCGTAAGTTACAAAAGTTGAGTATCTCAAGCTAGAACAACTCAGGCGAACCAGTCGAAGTAATCACGTGATGTTTACTTCAAAACCTATATGTATATGCCTCGGAGAAAAAAACGAAAAAAAAAACGGAATGATTTATTTTGAAATATTTGATAACTTGCTTCACTAATCAAATCTTGTTTTGTTGATCGTAAGTGGTAATCGCTTCAAACGTTATTTCATAACGCGTGGAGGACTGATCATCATATTACTCGGCACGCGCGAATATGAATGGGTCCCAATGTGTCATTCATCGTGTACGCTATTGTAGCTCTATTTTATATACACTTCAGAAATTATGAGCCCAGTGAAGCTGCACCTCTTTTACGAGAATCGCTATCATTCCTTATAAAGATTGGACAGTTCTTTTGTTTCTTGGAACGAACTGTGATAATGGGATAAAACCAAGTTCGCGTTGGCAGCGCCAACGTCGTCAAATGAAGCAGAACGAACACACTGACTTGATATAACAAAACTAGCAAGTTTAGGAGTCACAGAGAGCTTAAGAATCGCAGGGTGTGGCTTTGTTATGTTCACTCTTCTTGCTTCGTGATTGGCTCTGCGCGCTCTCATCGGCCAGTGCCGCAATCTCATTGGCTAAGAAGCGATAGTGAGATGCTCGGCGACTCGCCACACCCTTAGGCCATCAGTGACTTGTATACTAAACTTATGTCAGGCCGATGTGCCAATGGTATTACAATGTAGCAATTTCAAGCTCTCAAATCATCTTTCTTTTACTTCGATTAAAACTATTATGCGTATATATAAAAACAAGTTCATTATAAAGCGTATCCACGTGACGTTGATCCGCCATTGTGGAACGCCCTAGGCATGGCGCTGTACTGCGTCACGTGAAGAAAAAGTGGACGGTGTGAAAAGCAATACGATCGGAGATTGTCGTCTGCTAAGTAGCCTAGGTCACCAATACGGGGGTCGCAATGACGTCAGCATAAGCCTCGTACTAGTTAAAAGAAAATGAGAACTGTACGCTTGCCTTCTTCCTTCTTGTCTTCCTTGGACTCGAGGAGCTTGATGGTCATCTCGGCCATCTGGGATGCCCTCCTGGTTTGGCGCGCCTGGTCGAAGTAGGCGTCGGGCGAACCGGTCACGCGGTCTAATTCCGCATCGCTGCTGCGTCGCTCGTAGCGCTCGTACGAGACGGTCACCGTCGCTTCCGAATCCCGATGGTGCTTCTTTTGGGACGCCTTGGTATCCATCTTTCCGCGAGGCATCTTGCGCAGTCACTCACAGTCGGCCCAACTTCACAGCGAAACAACAAGAGACACCTCAGTTCACTCCACGCTCCGTGTGGGACTTCGGTTCAATCCAGAGGGGAGCGACAGATTTTTGCGGCTGCAGTGGTGCGTATCGTATCAGTACGTATATCAGACGTCACCTCGTTTTTTCCCCCTAACCTCGGCGCATAAACAGCTTCGCTGAACCGCTTGTTCCGTTGGTAGCACTCCGAACGTCGGTTGAATGCAGACAACAGCGGCCGCGCTGTTACGGTTCCGCGAGTGTGTTTGAGCTAGGTATGACCTCGCCGCTCTGAAAATGCAACGCGAGGAGACTAGAGGGAGAGCCTGAACAAGCGAACGAGATCCGGCGTTTTCCGCGTCGTCTGCTATCCGAGATATTACATATACGCGTTGTCTGCCGAATGTGACTGCCGGCCGGCCGGGAGCTTTCTTGTCAACTTGGTCGACCGCTTTTGTGGCTTTTGACCGCCGTAACTTCCCGTCGTAAAGATGTCGAGACGCGTGTTTTTTCCTTTATCTTTTCTTTTTTATTAACGCTCGCTTATCGAAGTACCGTGTCACGTGTCTTACCAAGGGCGCTTTAGCATCGCGGACGCGGAACCGCCTGCGAAGTGAGCAGACAGTGCGGCTATATAATACTTGCGCAGGTGTGCGCGGAATGAATCTGATCAAAAAAGCAACACAAAAAATATTAATTATTTAAAAAGTTAAGTTTATATATACATATAAAAAGATACACTGTAAAAATGAAGCGAGAGAGAGAGAGAGAGAGAGAGAAGACCTTATGCTATTCTGGGTCTAGGTTGTAGTTTTGCGTGTTTTATTGTCACTGCCGTACAATAAAATATGACGATGATTATGATGGCGTTTATGACAACGATAATGATGATGATTCCGGTGGTGCGTGCATACGATAAGGACGGAATCGTTCGCAATCTGAAACAGTTGATAAAGGCTGTCTTCCACTCAATTCGATGGCCCTTTCTATATATATATATATATATTTTTTTTCTTTTTTTGTCTGCCGATTTTGTGCAAGCGCCTTTTACCTTGTTTTAACAGAGCCGTCGGCTCATATCATACGAGTAGGGCTCACGTGCAGCTGAGCACATCAAACTCACAGAATATAAGAAGCTAAACAATATGTTCAAGGCAATAACTATAAGTGCCAGCTCCTTGCTTGGGAATATGCCTCAGCCGCACTGGCGCACATGCTGTGGGAGGTCTTGCCAAAGCTATCCGGTTGCGCTTATAGTCTTTGCAGTTCGACATTAGAGTACTATAGTGTAGGTGATGTGATTACCTAAGTACTTGCATAAAGTGATACTTCAAGCACAATTTATTTATTTGCGTTCTAATCTAACTTCCGGGGGTATGTAGTCAGACTCTACTCGGAGTACATCCTATACTTTCATAAGGAAGTAGTTGGCGTTTCCTAATATTCTCCAACGTAAACACTCGAGTAACAGCGTATCTGAACTTAACTTTGAAGCAGAGAAAAGTAGGGAAAACAGTCGCAATATTTCGCAACCTCCCCCCCCCCCCTTTTTTTTCCCCCGTTCAGTTTGCTTTCCCTGCGGCAACGGTACTGTGCGGAGAAGCGACATCAGCAGGGCGTCGTGTGGACTTCCTCCTTTGCTTTCCCCCTCGACTCAAAAGTGAAATAAGAAACGCTGTGTCTAAAGATACGTCGGTCGTATCCCAATCCCAGAGTCTAAAGATACGTCTGACGTACCCGGACCCCGGAGTCTAAAGATACGTCGGACGTAGTCGGTGAACGGCCACTGGTAGGTCGAACGCATCCGCTCCACGCTAGCGAGTCGCTCTTTCTCGTATACTTGCAAGTTGCAATTACGACTAGGATAAAAAAAAAAAAGGTTCGATGAACTCAAGCTTGTTACAAATCAATCCATTCCAATCCAGTTCGAGTAGCCGCAAGCCTTAATCATCATCGCCAACAACAAAAATTGTAAAGATCACAAAGAGGGTGCATGTGCCTTGCACGTCTGACCACTGATCTCTATGACAATTGCTGGATCGCGCTTCCCACTCTCGCGAGTGAAGCCCATTTTGCTCGTTGACGAACTGCGGTTTTGCTAGCGTTGCAGATGCTGGCGGCAGCGTGCTGAAGACACGTTTTCTATTCGTTCGTCGTCATTCGCCGAAGAAGTTTTTTAAGATCCCGTGTAAGCGTTGAGACGTGCCGTTGAAAACACGTGGAAAATTTTACGAAAGCGCAGTGCCGTAGGAAAAAGGCAGAACTCGTAGAAAGCAAGTTTCGCCGGTCTCGCGGCATGATCAGCCTTTAGAGACACAAGCAAACATATATATCTTGCCGAAGCCAGGTTATATATAAAATGCTGAAAATGATTCCTGGAGAAGAGGAACAAGAGGGACAAAGGACAACCACAAATCTCCAAACACAGCTAGGTGACTGGTGCGCTACCGAAAAAATCCACCTGGTCCGGGTATCGAACCCGGGACCTCTCCATTTACAGTGGAGAGGTCCCGGGTTCGATACCCGGACCAGGCGGATTTATTCGGTCGCGCACCAGTCACCTAGCTGTGTTTGGAGATTTGTGGTTGCACTTTGTCCCTCTTGTTCCCCTTCTCCAGGGATTATTTTCATCATTCTTGTCAGCTCGCTTGCGCCTTTGCATTTAATTGCATTATAATAAATATAAACTGCCTTTCGCCTGTGGCAAAGTATACGTGGGTCAGTCAGGCCGCAGCGTGAACACCAGGTTACGGGAACAAGCGGGTCATTTCGCAGTGCACGTTAGAGACTGTAACTGCAAACCGATACTGACAGAGACAATGGTCCTTCGAAGGTTCCGTGAGAGAAGAGATCAAGGGAGCTATACGAGGCGATGACCATCAAAGAAAAGGAAAACTCACGTGTCAGTGCACCATCAGTGACACTAAGTGACAAAGAGCTTCATTACCTTAACTTTCCTACTTGAGGGTGTTTCAGTGGTTTACTGCCAGCAACCTTACTCTTTCTTTCTGTTATTTCTCTTTTTTTTAACGTATATTCTCTTTTTATTAAGGCAATGTAATTTTGGAAAGGTTTTTATATGCTGAAACGAAGGAAGAGAAAGAAACGCTACTTCTTTCTCGTCTTCTATATGAATATTAAAACCACAGTTATGAGTTAGCCCAATTGTTCCGTAAGTGTGTACTTGACCTTCGCGCTATTTATTTGTAATACCCACTAATCATTCCAACCAGAGCTCGATGTTCTGACGTCCCTGCATGCGCGCTCTCATCTCCCTCTCTCCCTCGATTTATACCCGTATTTACATTCATTGATTATTCGAACATGGTGTTGGTACAACGGAGTCTGAAAAAAAAATACAACGAATTTGAATGCGAATATCTTGTCATCCCTCTTTACCGCGGCCGGCGACAGCGGTGAACAAGAACGTGCAGGGCGTCATCCTCGAAGCGATACAGCACTGGGAAGAGCAGACATGCCTGCGGTTCCGCAGGGCATCTCTCATTAACCTCTGGTACATCAACTTCCGGACGGACAGTCAGGGGTGAGTCGCTTGCGACCATTCACGTTGCAGCTAATTCGCACTACGCGTTACATGCGCACGTTCTGCGGAAGACAAAAATCTGCATGCCTTCTTTTTGTCTTTCCATTTTTTCCTCACTCTATCGACACTGTACGTTAGAACGCGTCTCCAACTGGTATGTTTGGTCCCCTTGGGGACTTTACCTAAAATCGTTATACCAAAGTACTCTACCCGTGCATCGGAATTCCTTGAAGATGGTAACAAAACCTGTCCCAGAAGCTACAGTAAAATGCTAGACGGGTCGTCCGACGGGCTCCACGTACCACACCTGTAGTATTTTGGGGACACCTGTGGAAATAAACAAGAAGCGCGGCTTTCGAGGAAACGCTCCCGACAAAAATGCGTGTGCTCTCGCTGTAACGTTATTTTCCTCTCTAAGGTTGGTTTCACTCGGATTCCTGACAATGCACGTTCTTGTATTTATTTTCCCGTCCTTCTCTTGTAACACAATCCGAAAAATGGGGAACGTCAACATAACCCCTCCTAAATAAATAAAAAAATCGTTTTTTTTTAGATTATTGCGGAAGGTAGATTGAACACGAATGTTTCGTCAGAGTTCGGCATTTCCCCGACTGGACACGAGTCTCAGCCGAACGCTGACGCGACGCTCGTACCCGATCCGTGCCCCGCGTTTTTTTCTTCTTTAGGTGGCGATGATTTAGCACTATATCGGCGGTGTTGTTGCACTGCCACGTTCAAAACTGGCGTCGTCTGCCGGGAGGGCAAAGAGGGAGAGAAGGGTTTCCACTCATGGAGAGGAGGAACCTGCCTGTGGAGAAGGGGTCCGCGTCACTTTTTAATGCGAAAGCATTAACTGTCCCGTGGAGCGAGCCGACGTCATCAGCTTTGAAGCCGTGCCAGACGGCACCCTAAATCCTTTCCTCCAAGTGAAGCAACCTCTCTATACACGAACTCAACTCTCCTACGTCACGCCGCGGTGGTGGCGCGTCGGGCGCACTTCCGGTCCGGGGCGGTGGGCAGAAGTCGCCGTGCGAGACATGCATTCCTGTGTTCTTTGGAAGAAACCAGACAAAAAACCTGCCTTCTCGTCAAAATGCTGCGACGGGGGCTGTACCAAGAGAGTCTGGAAAGGTTTGAAGATCAGTTTTCATGTGTTTCTGCCCCCTCCGTTCGTCCGAGAACATGGATAGTAGCCGAGAAAAGGCCAAACCAGACGCTGTCGAACTACGATTGCTTGTGCGGGCAACACTTTGTGGTCGCCAGATGTATTTGCTTTGTTCCAACATGAACGAAAGAAAACCGCCAAGTTGTCCGGACCACCCAGGGGTTCAGTGCGTCTTCAAATTCACACGGCCGCCTGATCGTTCGAACTTTCGTCTGCTCTTTCAAACTTGTCTGCTTTTTGTCGTCTGCTCGTTCAAACAAAAGCGGCCCGTCGACCAAACTTTGACCCGGTGATTGCAATAAGAAGTAATTTCAGGCCTCAAAAGACTTTAGTAGGCTCGGTGTAAACAGTAGATGCAAGATGCTGATCATTGGTACCAGTGGCCATCACCGACTTGTTACGCCTGGTCTGTTCCCGCTTCCGATTTTCAGTATCGACGTCGATCATCGCCGCTACCTTCTACACTTTTGCAGCACGAGCGACGTCGCGACCGAAAATAGCTAGAAGAATCTCATCATGGTTTTGGCGTCCATTCTGCGGCGTTCATGCGAATGAATCGCCGCACGTCAAATTATTTACGCAAAGTTTAGCGGCGTAACGAGCCTTGATAATTTCGCTCAGGCGATGAAAGTGGTAAGACATTGCTATGAGGACGTAGAATCGACAATTCTAACGCGAAAAAGAGTATGCAGACTCACACAGACACCGACAACGTGACATTCCAATGGTTTGTTGACGCGGGACGCGGTGCTTCTTGCCCGCATTCTATTGCGCATGCGTTCGAACTGTCGTCTGCTCTTTCAAACTTGTCTGCTTTTTGTCGTCAGCTCGTTCAAACGACAGCTGCCCGTAAACCCAACGTTGACCCGGTAATTGCGATAAGAACTAAGTGCAGGCCTCAAAACACTTTTGAAGGTTGGTTGGGGTAAGATAGGCTAAGTGTAAACAGTAGATACGAGAAGATGTTGATCATTGTTACCAGTGGCCATCACCGACTTGTAATGCCCGATTCTACTTACGGTTTTCAGTATCGACGTCCACCATCTCAGCTACGGTCCGCGCTTTTGCAGCCCGAGCGACGTCGCGACTGAAAATAGCGAGCAGAATCTCATCGTAGGAGTCAGGCTTTAGCGCCCATTCTGCGGCGTCCACGTGAAATGAATCGCCGCACGTCACATTATTCGCGCAAAGTTTTGCCTCGTTAATTTTGCTGAAGCCGCTCAAGTAGTCAGACATTGTTAGGAGGACGTAGAATCAACAATTCCAGCGCGAAAAAGAGCACGGGGACTCCCACCGACGCCGACAACAACGCAATTCAATGGCTTGTTTATGGGCGACGGCGGGCTTCTTGCCCACCGTCCACCGCGCATGCGCGGCGCCGGTGGCGTCCGCTAGGGGCGCTCCGGTTTGTTTGTAAACATGAGTTGGTGTATATCGGCACCTAGTTTCCCCGATCCCAAAGAGCGGAGTAAAGCTGATGGATTTCGGCTTCGGTCCCATTGGCTGGCGCGCGTCGACGAGGCTCGCATTGGCCGCTGCGCGTCAGTTTCAACGACCGCCACCCCATGGCGCTGCGTGTCCGCGCCGCGAGCGCACCGGTAACACGAGGCGTCCAAGGTCGGAGCGGCAAGGAGAGCTGGGAGAGCGCGCGATCGGCGCATGCTTTCTCATTCACAACTCATAAGAAGTGCTAAGGTGAACCTTGTGCCTTTTTTTCATATACAAGAGTGGTTATTCAGGGCGTGTTGATCGATCGAAAGCATATCCACAGACGCCGCATCTCAGTGAGAGCACCAGTCGCGGGAAGAAACAAACTTCCGGTGCATGCCCACGCAACACTGCATGCAATCTTCTCCACAGTCCAAGTGCAATATATGTAAAAAACATGCGAGTGTATTTGCCTGCAGGTGCTGGTCCCAGGTGGGAATGGAAACGCTAGGAGCTCAGGATCTCAATCTCGGACCCGGATGCGAATTCGTAGGTTCCGTTTGTGTCCTCTTTTTCACGTTGCGTGCAGCTATCAGAATTCTCACAATCAGAATCTATCAGAATTCACCTGCCCAAACCGCGTTACGAATCGATTTGACATCTAGACGACATACAAAACAAGTCAGCGTTTGCCCATGCCCGGTGCGCGGGCGCTGCGCGTGCGCACTTTTATGAGTCGACGCCCAGCCTGGTCTCTCGGGTAGCATGGCCATCTCGCTGGCGTCCAACCTTTCTCGCGAACAACGTCCCAGCCAGACAGTCGGGGAAAACAGATCTGGGAAACTTAACAGGACAGAAAATTAATTTATTTACATGGGTATATCGTGTAGCATATTGGCAAAAGGAGTGCACCGAATGGGCAGCGGGTAGGTCCTTATATAATAAAACTCGGGGTTCTGGAGCTGCCATGCCATTGGTTGGTCAGAGCCGCATTTCAAAGTTGGCCTCGACGTCAGCATTCTCCTTCGGCCCCGACGCTCGGTCATTGTTCTTCTCCGAATTGAAGGCGTTTAGTAGGTGACTGTCTTGCATGCGGTAGACGCAGACACAACAGACTGCCCATCTGTTCAAGGTCGGATTCTGTCTGGCGTTCTCGTAGAACGCAGACGCCGTAGACAGAACACACCGACGGCAACGCTCTCGTAGAAGGCAGACGCCGTAGACCAAACACACCGACGGCAACGTCGGTTCTGATGCCCTTGAGCCGAGGCCCGAGAGAAACGCTTCTCCGGTTTCGGTCGAACGTGCAAAAAGGGTTCGGATCGCACGCCAACCGTCTCGACGTTCGCTTGGTCGTCGTCCGCACCGGAATGCAAGGTCGATCCTCACAAACACAGGGAGATGGAGACGGGTCATAACAGCACAAACCAGATTCGCGTCGAGTAGAGCTTCTGCGCATGCGCCGTGCCGACAGCAGCGCCACCTCAGCGGCGTGACGTCAAGGCCGCGTGTTGGCGTACTATATCGAACGCGAGGAATGTCAAGTCTCCGTCGAGGGTACAAAATATCTGCCGCAATGCTTTTGTCATTCGTGATAATTTTTTTCTCTGTAGGAAACGTTTTCGGGTCGATAAATCTGAATGCAATCATGTACTGTGACTCATACCGCGACTTCTAACGAGAACGTCACTGGCTATCGCTATGATCACATGATCTCTTATACGCCAATTAACGGGACAGCTAGTGGGACTGCTGACCAGAAGCTATTTTAGCGGATTCTCCGTTGAATTCGGCGTATACTGCTTCCGTCTTAACGCTGCCGCGTTTCGATTTTGCGTCTTACAAGCTTAACCAAGTTACCCCGCAAAAAAAAAAAATGTATTCTACATAAAAAATACAGGAAGACAGTTAAGACTGCTAACGTGTAGGAACGCCAAAGCATTGGTATACGTAGCGTATTCCTACAACCTGCCCGCCGCGCTGAGCCCGGCCGGACGGATGCTGCCCGAACGGGCTCTGCGGCCAGCCGGTCTGCAGAGCCCAGGCACCCTCTCCCTCTCACCAGCGGCCGGGCCGCTGCGCCATGGAGAGGGCTTCTCTGCGGATCGGCGTTCCTTGGAACTACGGCGCGCGCCAGCCAATGGGAGGTTATCAATCAATTCGCTGCTACAGACAACAGGCCTCGCTCCATGAGACAGGGGAAATTAGGTACCATTTGGCGCGGCTTCAAAAGCTGATAACGCCGGTTCGCTCCATGGAACAATTAATGCGTCTGTACTTACAAAAAAAAAAACATTCCGAAGCTTTAAAGAGCAAATGAAAATAAAGTCGGCGGTGGTGACGACTAAGCTACACTGGGAGAAGCGATGTCCGGCGTGTGATGCAGGATTCATTTTTAGTTTTGGAAGGGAAGATGGAGCACTACACCGGTTCTCTACAACACGCGTACCACCGGGTGTACTCCCTGGCCGCCATCCCCATCGCAAACTTACCTTATCGAGATTCTTGCGTTCTCCACGTCGCCATGTTTATGACGTCACGTCAAGGCGGTGGCGCATACGAATATGCTTTGTTCGTCTAAAAATACAAATTCCCACGCAGCCCCTGTGGGGACAGGTTACAAACAATGAGCTAGCCTAAAACAGGTGCCTCGAAACCTCTCTACTAAAAGGCCGGATTGGGGTGGGGAGATGTCGCAGTCTCGAGGGCAGGAAAATAAACGAGTATACATAAGTAAGAAAATACTGAATATATAAGCCCGACTAGGCATCTAAATACAACAAAAAAGTGTACTATAGTAAAAATTAAAAAAGGAAAGGTAAGGCGGATGAATACATATACTTTATTTTGAAATTCAATATGTTGCCAATCATGACATTACAAAGTAATTGTGACCCAGAAAACTCACCAGGCATAAATCACGGTGCACAGGAAGTTGGCGTATTCAAACGGAGCGGAATACAAATGAGAACAGTAGAACCGATGAGGACTATGCAATAGTTGGGACCAGTGGCGTCACAAGGGGGGGCGGGGGGGGGGGGGGCGGACCGCCCCGGGTGCAGCGCTCAGGGGGTGTCGCGGCGGGCCACGAGAGCGGGGGTGGGGGGGGGGGGTGGCGGCAGGCCACGCGAGAGGGGGGAGGGGGGGAGTCGCTTCGGGTCACGCAAGAGCGGGGGGGGGGTCGCGGCGGGCTACCGCCCCGGGTACCGCTGACCCTCGTGACGCCACTGGTTGGGACACAAGACACTAAGCACGATATACGACAGAACGCGACTAAATTTTAACACAGCAGATGATCGAGTAGTAATGCTGGTGCACGATGAACAGTAAATGTTATGGCGAGAGAACCCGCCCTTCAATAGAATTTCCACTCGTTCTTTCTGATATCTTTGTCTGCGCATTTGGGGCGCCTCTCAGTGACGGTATTTCTTTTTTTTTTTACACGCGTTTATTTTTGCGTTGGTTGCAGTGGACCGCGGGCCTGGCGTCGCTACAAAAACCGCGACCATCTGCGGGTCCGCCAGCTAGTATGCCTATAGGGCTAGGCGGACCGGATCTGTCCCGCGGGCCGGGGTTTGGAAACCCACTGGTCTAAAGATTACTCTGTCACCAGGTTCGCTCGGCTGATAACCACTTTGTCCATGTAACAGTGTGAGGAGTAAATTTCTGTCGATAAGAGGTCAAGACTCCAGTAGATGTCCCGCCTCAAGCGAGAGCTTTATGGCTTTGACACGACTTCGCCGCACGCGCAGCCAAAGCTCGACGGGACGCTAAGGAAGAGGAGCATCGGCGCCGAGATGTTTCGGTGGCGCACCTTTACGGTTTCCGTTCGTGACATCACGACCAGAATTTGCCTCGCCGTGATTGGCAGGATTCGCCTAGCCGTGAACCGGCGATTGGGCAGGCATTATCAGCATGCAACAAGCTGTGGTTTGGTTAATCACGAATGCCGATCACAGCGACGCTTTTGGTGTCGCTGTGATGATGGGGACTTCAGAACGCTGAGCTCTGATTGGAGTGATTAGTAGGTAGACCCATAGAGTTATTATATTGTACGCTAGAGGTTCAACTGGCACTAGTGTCTATGCGACGTCCGTGACGCAAATTGAAGCAGACAGCAACCAGTTTACTTTTGCTGTGCTCTTGTGCATTCCTATGGGAAAACGCGCGCGCATTTTGTCTCTTCGCCCGAAAATAACGTGGAACATTTTTGTTATTTGCGTCGTACCGAATAGTGTGTACCTTGATTAACATTGTAAACGTGTAATTGCTTTAGTTAGCGCATTTTTTCTTCATCGTTGAACGACGTTTAACATCGCTATACTTCAGGCCCAAACCTGTGTTCCGCAGCAGGTGTGTAAAAACGAGCGACGATTCTAAGCGGAATAACAATCGAAAGGAATGCAGAGCGTGTCCAAGGCTGGCCAGCCTTCCGGTGACGCTTATATATTGCTCATATGCCAGTCTTGTCACTATATTAAAACGCATCTTTACGAGCGGTTAAAAACATTCAAAACGTAAATATTAAAGTATGTGGGCTATGAAAGATGTATTTTTATTATTTTCTATGCCGGTCAGCTTTTATCGGGCATCCTTTTTCGAATATTTCGAGCGTGCGGGTTATGTTTTGAACGTAGAACAAGCACCTTCGCACAGGGAAGAAAGAATAAAGCAGTACTTATTGAATATCGGACTATATTGCGTGTCCTTCAATTTATTTTGATCGTACATGCACAAGGAGTTACTGAACCAGTGTTGCTGCGTAGTTTTTGCCGTCTCTCTTGGTTTTCTAGATGTCCCTCGTTCGTTTGGCACGTATATCCCCCATGCTTAAAAGCACCGACGTCGTGTTCGCGCGTTAACAGTGTCCGACAGCGCACATAAATACATCTACGGAGCCGTTTTTGCGCCGTTTTTAAATGCAATTATTTTGAAAGAAAAATGCCATTACGGACCAATTATTTCGTCCGCCTGACTGACAAATGTTCCAAGATACCTAGTACGTATGAATTATTGGGGATATTTGCTCTTATAATCGAGAGCAGGAAGAAAATGCACTCACTTTTTCTCATAGAAATGTTTTACCTAGAAGTCACTTTTCGACTGGTTGCTGTTCGCTTCAATTTGCGACAGCACACTATAGCACCGGTTGAATCTCTAGTGTACATTATAATAACTCATGGGTAGACCTAAATCTAGCTGACATTGCCTCTACTGCACTTGTAAAACGCGTTATAAAAATACCGCAATGAAAAAAAAATTTAGAAGGCCTACTGGGACAGATATATTAAAAAACACTTTGCCACGAAAAAGATTTTTTTTTTCGAGCCATATTTACGTTGTTAGACGCAATCTATGTACAGAACCGTCCAGTGCTTACAAGGTGCTTGCATCTCTTATTGACTGGAGAGATGATTGACGTGTCAAAGCTTGGTTATAAATTTGTATCTCCGTGCCGTAATAGTATTTTAATCGACTATTCGTTTTATGTTTGAGAAGCAAATCATCAAGATAGAGTCATTATTGTTTTCAAATGTATTTTGAGATTGCTTCTCCCGCTTTCGTTTAAAGCGTTAACAAACGTGGTTGCCGGCGTCTGCGGAGCGCTGAAAGAGCGAAGCTCGTCGAGCTCGTCAATTTTTCTGAGTGCGAGTGGTTTTGAGTTCACAGAGGTGTTTAGAGGAAGATTTCCTCAACCGACATCGCTTGCAGCAAACAACTGTCGAAAGTACGCGGGACGCGTTGTGCGGATGCTTGCTTTCGTAGCGGCCCTGGCCCGTCCCACATCAACTATTTTGATCGATCTGGCTTGATTTCTTTCTTCGCGCGTGTTAAGATGAATTATTTTTCCCCTATAAACGCGGCCCCGTTACTTTGTGAATTGTGCAATTGTCGTGATTGCGATCATGGTTTCAATACCGAGAAGGTATACCTACACATGTAAGAATGTGCGGGCCGTTTGGCTTGAGGCAATCGGGCGCTCGGCTCGCATCAAGTTTCTCTAGGTATATGTCCCCGTCATTTCGCCTCGAAAGGCTAGTAGCTCTCAAGTTTTACAGTGCACCTGGCCTACCAAAACGAATATTTTTACCTCACGTTTTGACTGTGCGTCATTACGCTCACCCACCTTGCTCGCGGATGCCATGTGAAGAAAAAAACAAGAACAGTAAAGCTGGAAAGACTGCATATTTATTTCGTCGATATATTAGTTTTCTCAGACGCTTATAATAGCATATCGATAGACATTGACAGAAGGCTTGTATTGGACCATGGCTCGTGCATGATGGAACGTTAGAACGCCACTTTTATGATCGCGTCTCTGAGCGTTGCAGAAGTTTTTAGACTGAAGGGGAGGAATAGCAGACGGGCGGAGGCGAACGGCGCAGCTTTCGTGTCCACGTCTCACGGGCATTGCAGACGACGATAGACGGTGGTGCAATAGCAGGCGATGCCGGAGGCTGCCGTGAGTCTGCTCGCATGACTAGCAGGCGGTGTTAAACTTCCAGACTAGACGCACCGGATGTCGCGAAAGGGAGACACTACGCTTGTTAGCGTGTTCGGTCGAGCAGCCAAGCCAGTTCAGTAGCAATGGCTGGGGCCACTGATTTGCTGGATTTAATCAGCGGGCCGTGACCTCCACCTAAATTGCGTCTAACAAAGTAAATATTGCGCTATTTTTTTTAACATAATTATAAAAAAAAAGTGTTCCAAATAAACCTTAAAAAGTTTTAGAGCGCAGCTCTTAGGCGCCCGTTTCCGGCTTGAGTGGCGTCACCATCGCCGTCGGCGTAACCACGCGTTGCATTGTGGGAGGTTTCCCATAATGACGTCACAGGTGACGTCACGAGGGTCCCGCGCGTTGCAATATGGAAAACGTCCCATGATGCAACGCGCGGGTCACTCGTGACCCGCGCGTTGCATCATGAGACATTTTTCATAATGACGTCACGCGTGACGTCACGGTTACTCGTGAAGGTCACAACGAAGGTCACGACCTTCACTTCACGAGGCCTTCACGAGTGACGTCACGAGGGGGAGGCAGGGAGCGGGAGGACGAGGGGAGTAGAATGAGAGGGGGAGGGAGGAGGAGGATGGAGGAGGAGAAAGAGAGGAGCAGGGGAGGGGGAGAGGGTAAGGAGGAGGAGGGGCATACCCTTCTCTCCATACCCTCCTCTCCTCCTCCTCAAGAGCTGCCCTTAATTCGGGATTACAGGGAGTTGTAAACGTCTTTCTTTTTTTTTCACTGCAGTGTCCCTTTAAGGCCCAACCACATGGGACGTTTTTCGCGTGCTTTGTCCGCGTCAGCGTCACATCGCGAGCACGCGGCGCTCCGTGCCGATATCTACGCCGGCCACGTGTCCCGGCCAGACTTCGGCGTCGGCCCGCGCGTCGCATTGTCGTGGGTGACCTCAAGCGATGCGCTCCAACGCTGAAGCGGCCGAGGCACGTGAAAAAACACCCCATGTGGTTGACCATATATCCTTCTACATACTGACAAAGCCTGAGAGATCGCCACGAGAAGCGACCACCGAAATGGAAAAAGTGAAGCGGCAGACAACGGATGAGAGGAGAGTCACGTGACTGGCGCCCCGCTGCGGCGAGACGCCGGAACACACTTCTCCCGAGCGAACAAGTGTGTTCCGGGTCTTCGCCGCTGCAAAAGCTGTGCGCATGACGTCCAGGTTCCACGAGAAATGGATATTTGATGTTCTGTGCCACCAGATCCTCGCGCTCCAAATCTGCGACCGCGGGCACTCTATGGCTCCGCCGTCGAAGTGCTAGGCTTTGTGAGTATAGAGGAGGCTATAGGTGGAAGGTTTAGAACACGGAATGCTGGCGTCAGGTGTTTGGCTCTCGCCTTCGAACGTGGTCGACGAGTGCGGTGGAGGGCAGCTCGCTTTAGGTCTGCCCACTAATCATTCCAATCAGAGCTCGACGTTCTGACGTCTCCACGCGTTCTCGTCTTCTCCTTTTCCTCAGTTTATCGGCGCAGTAAGCGCCGACTGCATGCTGGTGCAGGTAGTATAGGAGGCAAATGGTGGCGGACAGCAACAGGATGAACTGAAAGACGCCATTTTGTTCCCGCAAATTGTGCTTCGACATGCATGTTGGTTGCCGTTGCGCGTAAAAAAGGCCTCGAGGGTCTTTAGTGGATAGCACCGCCCCAACGCTGGCCATCTGTGAATCTAACTTTGCCGATTATCGGCGTCGTTCTGTCGCGCAGACGCAGGTGGTGATCCACGAGCTGGGCCACGCGGTAGGCTTCTTCCACGAGCAGTCCCGCTCGGACCGGGACTCGAGCGTCCTCATCCTCTGGGAGAACGTCCCGAGAGAAACGTACAGCCAGTTCACGCACACTTACGACATCAACTACGATGTCCCGTACGACGTCACCTCCGTCATGCAGTACTCGCAGAACGCAAGTCACGTTTCGCTATTTTATTTTTATCGTATTGTTAATGTACTCGCGATTGATGCTGCCTCATCCAGATCATATAGGATAGCGCTTGGTTTGATTTCTGGGAGCTAAGGATCCGACACTTCAAATGGTCGTTGGCAGTCGAAAGGATAGACAGATGTCTTCGCTAAACCGTATAGACTAAAGACTGGTTCACACACTTACCTGAGTCCGACCAAGTGCGACTGCAACGGTTGCGACGTTAATCTTTTTATGGGTTGCTATGGCAATGGGGCGGTTGCAAGCGGCTTAATACCCCGTCGCCATAGCAACCCGTAAATGGATTAACGTCGCAAGCGGTGGCAGGGCAAGTATATAAAGATACCTGGAAAATATTATAAGCAGGCTACTAAGTATAACGGCACAATAATAAAAAAAGATGTTACGCAGATATTTTGGGTGATAATGATCTGTTGTGCATAAAGAATGAGCATTGGCTGGTAGGTGCTGCAAACGTCGCGCACAATCGTTTGCGTTGCCTCTGGTAAAGCAGATGGATCTTGACTCTTGAGTACGTGGCTGCAGTGAGTGAAAACATGGAGGGGTTAAGCAGTCAGCAACCATCGGCGCTGCTGAACTCACGTGTTCCTAAAAACAGACATCGTCTGTCTCTCCGTCCGTGGAGTTTGTTCGCCAGCTTGCCTGCGCTTTTTCACTTTCATCGTCTGTCTCTTCGTCCGTTCATGTCCTGTGTTCAACAAAAAAAACCATACAACTTTTTTTTTCAATACCAGCAGTAATTGTGCGGCAACAAGCAAGAACCGTCTTTATAATTTAGCTGGTTCTTCCCGTGATGAGTTTGCGGAGTCAAATTGCTTTGTGTTGACGAGTACCGTTGTTGTCGGCAGTGCTCGTGCACTCTGAAAAAAGAATGTAGTCTTACACCCTTTTGTCCCATATAATTCACCCCATAACTTCAGTTTGACGTACCTGAGCGCACTGACGTCGAACTGATGGCCCCAACTTTTAGGAGGGGCCTGATAACGGTGCGATATAACTTATTAAACAGCTAAAATACGTAACAAGGACCACAAAAAAAATACTGAAATGTTGTATACAAAAAAAACACTTTTTTTTGTAGTCAGTGACACGTACATTAGTTATTTTATGAAGTTGTACCACTCGGCTATCAAGCCGCTCGTGAAAGTTGATACCGTCGGTTCGACGTCAGTGCGCTGTACGTCGCACTGAAGTTTTGGGATGTATTATATGAAATACCTTTTTTTTTTCTGAGAGTGTGCCATGCTCCATTTTGGCGCCCAACGTGGGGACCGAAATGCCCACTGTCGGCTTCGATGGTGCACTTTGATGATCCTCTTCAAGACCTCCGCCATCTCGCCATGTCGAATCAGAGAGCCGAGAGTCTATCTGCTTTAGAGATGAACACGTTGTCAATGATATGATTCTTCGTATAGCATGGCTCTTCTGGTCGCTCGATTACAAGAAGTACGGGAAAGACCCACAGATCAGATAGGCCACCGTTGCAAGGACCGAAATCGGCCGTGACCAGGATGCCGATCCTCGCAGGCGTTCAGCCCGGACCCGTACGAGAAGAACACCATCGTGACGCTGGACCCGCATATGCAGCTCCGGATGGGCAACAAGCAGCTCAGCTTCCGGGACCGCAAGCTGGCCAACTTGATGTACACCTGCTCCGGTACAGGGCACAGTGCACTTCGCGCTCTAGCTATTTTATTAATATGGCCGACTTTTCCAGCCGGAGTGCGGATGCCTCTACTGCTTTGCGGCTACTCTCGTCGAGCTTTAGCGTGTTTGCTGCTTGGGGCGGGTCGGGGAGCCACTAACGATGACGTCATTCACAGGACTTGTCTTCTAGGTGGTATCGGATAGGCCCGGCGCGGATGGCATCGTCGCCTCGTCGCTGTCCTGTGCATTTCGGCATTCCTTCTTTGTATATATAGGGTGGTTCAAGTCACCAGGCTCGATTTCAAATGGACCGTAAAAATCGACGCCAGCAAGTAGCCATCTAAACTTTTCGTCAAAGGTGTATTTCACAGGTCGGTTTTTTCTTGTAAAATTACAAAGCGTAGTTCTCTTTTAGTAAAAAAATAGGGCCAAGAAACTTGCCAGGGTCTACGGCGGGTGGTGACCCAGACGACCAAGTCCAGTAGCGGGCTGTGTTTGGCGTTCGTATTGGTAGATGGCGTCGGGAGCAGCGTCTGAAGGTGCAGACCGACCAGCGAAAGATAGCAGACGACACGCAGACAAAATCCGTTGGCAGCAAAAGCGCCGCCGTTATGCAGACGCGTTTTTTTACTTTAAGTTTTGCTTTTATTGTTCGCATTTATTTTTTAACCGAAGGTTCATTTCAAAAAAATTATATTCATTTTAATAAACCACGGTGGTCGTGAGCCGTCGCGATTAGGAGGTAGCGCCGTCCATCAATACGAACGCCAAACGCACCCCGCTACAGGACCCCTGTCGTCTGCGTTGCTGCCCGCCGTAGACCCTGGCAAGTTTCTTGGCCTTATTTTTTACAGAAACAGAGCTACGCTTTGTAATTTTACAAGAAAAAACCGACCTGTGAGATACACCTTTGACGAAAAGTTTAGATTGCTGCGTGCAGGCGTCGATTTTTACGGTCCATTTTAGATCGAGCCTGGTGACTTGAACCACTCTATATATTTTTTCCTGTGTTTTCTTCTTTTTTTTTTTTTGGGGGGGGGGGGGGTGGGCGGGGGCAGTGCGCCATAAATGATTCTTTTAATATTACAGAGATCCGTTCCGACAACTCTGGCAACTATAGGCACGTTTCCACTGTTTACAAAAATCACAGTCCACACGTGCTAAATCATAGTCCAGCCAGAGCTCGCTCGCAATAGACCTATTGCTAAATTACTCAAGCATAAAGGAAACGCAGGGATTGGTGTTCCACGCGCCGCACGCGCACGCCTTCTCTGTATACAAAGATTCAGAAGTAAATAACCGAAATAAAGCGTTGACGAACGCGCGTGCAAGATGCATGCAATTTGTTTTGGGCATTTGCTTTAGAAAAGTTACTATACTGCTGAGGCGAGCACGTTGCGGCGCGTGGAACCCCAATCCCTGCATTCTCCTTGATGCTGGGTTATTTAGCAATAGGTCTATAGACCTATTGCTATATTACCCAAGCACCAACCCCTGCATTCTCCTATATGCCTGGGTAATTTAGCAATGAGTCTATATACCTATATTGCTATATTACCCAAGCATCAAGGAGAATGCAGGGATTGGTGATCCACGCGCCGCACGTGCTGGCCTCAGCAGTAGTAACTTTTCCAAAGCAAAAACCTAAAACAAATGGCATCTTGCACGTGCGGTCGTCAACGCTTTATTTTGGTTATTTACTTCGAATGTTTTATACGGAGAAGGCGTGAGCGTGTGGCGCGTGGAACACCAATCCCTGCATTCTCCTTTACGCTTGAGTAATGGGTCTATTGCGGTCAGTAATAATGTGCGCGTGCATAACACACAAACACAGCAATGAACGCGCCCTCGTACGCTTTTACGGAAAGGTGTATACTCGATACTTCGTCGGAGCATTTGCCCATGACGGCAATGGTGTTAATGAAGTAACGCAGCAATTTCGAAGCACGTGTGCGTCTTTCAAACGACGGCCTCGAAATGATTAAACCAAGTAAATAATTAAAGGTAAAGTGCATACAACTTTTTTCCTTCGTGGAACACGTATAGCTTATCATTCAAAACTCGTATTTTTGCGAAGAAACGAAAGCGATAGGCTGTAGCATGGTCGCGCAATGGGGGTGGAATGGTCCCGTCAAGCATACCTGAGGACGGCGGTGCGACGTGGTTAATTTTCATAGACGTCGTGGTTGGCGTCGTGGATGCCACTGACGACCTACCACGAGTGCTCGGTGATCCGTGAACTGGGTGAGCGCGGTGGAAGTTTCCAAAGCCATCCAACATTACGCGTAGACAGTGCGTTACAAGGGGGGGCGGGGGCGGACCGCCCCGTGAGCGCTCAGGGTGTCGCGCGGCCACGAGAGCTGAGGAGGCGGTTGCGGCGGGCCACGCAGAGCGGGGGGGGCGTCGGGGTCACGCCACGCGAGGCGGGGTGTCCGTGACGGGCTGCGCCCGGTGGCGCTGACCTCCGACACTACGCGTAGAGACTGGATATTGCCAAAGTGGGACTTCGTGTAACGCGGGTACTGTTTGAAAACAAGTGTTTGAAGCAGACGACAGGAATGCTGTCCCTTCGTCGCTTCGTTACTGCCGGGATGCCGGGGCTCCCCTCTTTTCTCCCTCCGCGCCGCGCGGCCGGCGGGAAATCCCGACTTCGCTTTCCTCACACCAAGAGGCAAGAGAAGGAGGTTTTTTTTCCATAACGGCGACGACAGCACCCGAGCTCGAAATCTGTGTAAAGTATTGCCCGTAAAGCTATCGCTTTAAAAAAGTTACCAGCGATTTTCGGTTCGATCTGAACGAGAAAATGAAGGCCAGCGAAGCCCACGAATATATCGATACGAATGGTGTCAGCTTCTAAAAACGGACGTCATTTTCTCATCGTAATTTTCAAAGGTCACCTGTATACCTTTGTAACCTGAAATCTCACACAAGCACTTCAAAAGGAATGTAGACCAAAGACATGAACCAGGTTATGCATGCCCCGAGTGGAACGTGCAGAGTCGGAACTCGAGATCGCGAGTTGAATGATCACTCGGCGCTGTGTAGTTTTCGTCGGAGTCATTCACGTCCGTTGCCTACAATTACCTATCGGGTAACGTTACCCAATGGGTAATGTTATCGCAGACTCGTGCCCCAACATTGTAGACCTGAAGTGCGAGAACGAGGGCTTCCTGTTCAAGGCGGCCACGGCCCCGGCAAGCGAGCCGTGCACGTGCGTCTGTCCTCACAACAGCCGGGGGGAACGCTGCGAAGATCTCACCGAGAGCTACTACGGTAAGCCGACCAGGACTCGGGCAGAATCAGTTCCTTCAGAACCAGGAGCAGGCACGGCATACCACCATCGGCAGCAACATAAAATAGCATGCATGGTGTTTTCTGTTTGTGTTTTGAAGGAGTTGTTGACGCTGTGAGCGCGAAGAAGCGCTTACCGGTTCTTCTATCCGTTTGAAAGGGATAGCTTTATGTCCAAGCCTCATCCAAGCCTCTGGGCCTTTTCTGTTTATGATTAGTTTAGCGATGATAGAACACGTATACAGAAACATGACGAACACCATGATGGTGCACTTTTGAAGCTGTCTGATTGGTTCCATCAGCTCGTAGCGTCCGAAGTATAATGGCAGAAAGTCCTCATTTGGGGCTTAACGTACGTACACCGACGTACACCTCGCGCTTTCCACTTTTGCCCACCTCCTCCTTTCCCGTGTTCTCTCCGTTTTTTACCTTGCCCCAACTTGACTCCTCTTGCAGCTTAGGAGAGGTGGAGCGCAAAGAGGATAATCTCCCTTGCAGAAATCGAGGTTGTACGTCGGCCTTTAAGTGGTGAAGATTGTCACCCGTCAACAATTGCCTTAACAAAATGTAAAAAAAAAAAAAATGCGCCGATGTCGTTTTTGCGCGAACAGTGTCGCGGATTGGAGGACCTATACGGAGAGCAAGTCGTCTGCTTTTTGCCCAGGGTTCCGGTGACGTCAGAACGACGCCGATTTCTGATTGGCTTTGATTGTAGTATAGCGGGTAAACCTCAAAGCAAGCTGCCATGAGGCCTACCCACTCTCCTTCAATCAGAGACAATCAGAGTATGGCGTCTTTCTGACGTCACCCCGGCAAGGGAAGCAGAGGGACTTGCGCTGCGCATAGTTCTTTTTATTACTGTAGAGCAACAGTCTCTCGTCGGCATGTTGAAAATCAAATAGCCTTGGCTTCGAATGCAAGCTCTAAAGAATGAAACAGATGTGCGGAAAACCAACGAAAATAGCATAACATGAGAATATAGCCCCGCATGTGCGCTCTTTGGAAAACGAACCACGTGTGGGTACTTATTGACCACACAGAAAACGCAATTATGCTTTAAACAAATCTATGGTTAAACCAAATAAAAAAAAAAGATACGGTCAAGTTTAGGGCGGAGTGTGAGTAATTCGCCGGCGACAAATGTCACCCCACAGGCGTCCCATCGTGCGGCGGTAACATCACGAGCGAGGGGACCTTCGAGACCCCGGCTTCCCCAACAGGGACGTGAACTACGAGAGCTGCACCTGGTGGATACAGGTATTACATACTTCAGAGAGCCTAGATTGAAGAGAGGGTCCGTCTCACACTACGGGGAGCGCGGAATTGGTTGCAAGTGCGCGTGCGCTGCGTTTTCGCGTGTCGAGGAGCAAAGCAGGCGGAAAGGTGGAGGCGTTTGCAGACGATCAACGCGCGTTTGTCACCAGCTCGCAGCTCGAGCTGCAAACGCGGCTCATAGACCACGTGACCCCGATCCGGCTGGTGGGATAGTCCTAGTTGTGACGTCACAAATAGGAACCATAAGATGAGTCACCGAAACCTATCTCCGCCAATAGTCGGTGACAGGTTAAAGGGCACTGACACCCCAAAGGGCACATTTTCTTTTTGCCTAAACGATGCAAATTGTAGCCATAGACACGCAAAAAAATACCACCGCGCGAAAAAAAAAAAAATCTTTTACGCGCGCGCGCATTTTTTATTTTTGGCGTTTTTCTCCCCTTCTTTTTACCTCCTCGCTTCTTTTCATTTGTGACGTAATCGATTCTGAAATTTAGAAGATTTGTAAGCGACTTTTCTTTAATATTTAATAATAACATTCGTAAAACATTTTTTTTTTTTTTTACGGAAATGCGAACGCACTACGGCTTTTCAAATACCGTAAATCAGAGTCCGGACTGATGTCGCCTCCTGGCTTTTACCCTCCCTCGAAAACCATGGCGGCGTCGGCACATGCACTAAGGATGACCGGTAAGGGGGGGATCCGACGAAGCTGGCTGTTTTAGGTGCCCGACAACCTCTCAGACTTCGAAAAGAAAATCGTCAAACGGTCAAAACAACCGGGTTTGGTGTCTGTGTACCGTGGTTTCGATTGTGACTCCACTGGGGCAGCCTTTCACGCAGAACCGGCGCGACATGGCCTCTCATGTTGCTCACAAAAGTCCACTGCGCGCTCACTTCAACCTCAGACCATTTCAAAGAATTCGAGATCGCTGAAAGGGCCCTAAAAGAACTTCCAACTTGAAAGAAGGGCGATTGATCGCGGGACGGGGGCGAACACGACACTTCGGGTGGGTGGTTCGGAGGCGTGAGAGAAACTCGAGTTGCAGGACGACTCAATCTTTGACGTCACTGCACTGGCGGGGATCGCGCGGGAACCTCAAATTCGGCTTCGGGAAATTGTTCGTTTTACTTTCCCAAGTGTCGAATTTTGACGGTAATGTCCAGGCATCCTGTTCAATTGCGTTTCGGATAATAATAAAAAATAAAGATTTTGCCTTGTCAGTGCCCCTTAAGCTCAGCTCCCACCCATTTCCACTTTAGCACAGCGAGGCAGCGAACGCGTCGCTTCATCTGCAGCGTTCGCTCTGCTAAAGTGGAAAGGGGTGGAGGAGCATGCACTGAACTCGCACCCCCCCCCACACACACACACGCATCTACTGTACACACAAACTCCACGCGGCGCAACGCCATTGATCACGCGTGCTATGACGTCAAACCAACGCGTTGTTACTGACCCTCTTCTCCCACGGCTTTGCTAGGATGCGACCAACATAAACACGAGCGGGCCAGGTCCGCGCAGGTTTCCGAATAAGGGGGAAGGGGGGGGGGGCGTTTGTTTGGTATTTTACGGTAAATGTTTAATAAAATAAAAATGTGCCAAAGAATATGGAACGCTCGATCCTCGCAGGCTCCCGAAGGTCAAGTGGCACAAGTGACGTTCGACGAGTTCAGCCTTTGCGTCCAGGCTGGACGCGCCATCCAACAAATACGACGGAAAATGCGTCTACGAGAGAGTCGAGGTGCGGTCTGCGAGACCGCTACCGCGGAGAAAATGTGAGTCTTATAAGAGAACAGCAGATCGTCCCCGAAATATTGTTATCCCGGCTAGAGGAAGCAGCGGATTATAATCATTGAGGCGGAGCAGTAGAGCAGGAAGCTCTTTCAGGAAGCCGTCATTGACGGAGCAAGAGCGGCAGGAAGGTCTTCGCAAGCGCTGAGGCATCAGCGCGAGATTTCTATCACTTCGGCTTCTCGTTGGCTTCGATTCGGGCGTGCAAGCACAGCCAGAGGACGACGGAAGGCAACGACTGCGTTCTAAAGCAGAGAATATTTAAAAAAAAATCATCGGGTCTTAACCTTGGAGGACCTGATGAAAGCACCTGGCATCACTGGGTGTACGACATCCAACGGCAATCCTGGTGGCCGACACCGGGATATCGGTTAGTGCCCTGCCAGTAATGCTGGTGTGTCAGGCGCTGGCTTTGATGTCGCCCGCAAAATGCCGGTGCTTCGCCCGCATCAGCCTGATGCGGTACGCAAAGAGTCTGGTGTCCTGCACCACGAGGCATGGGCCAGCGCGCCAGAGCGGCTTGGTGTGCACACCGCCACGGAGATTTGATGTGACACCAGAGTTGTTGTTTTTGTTTGACTTTCCCCCATCACGCGAGCGTGTTTTCCTGACTAGTTTGTGTGCCTGCGCCCGTCCCCCGACGGCGTGCCGCTATTTCCTCCCGTCTTGGTGGTCGCCATGGAGACCCCGCGGCGGGCTCCTTTGTGGTCAAAAAGTGTCCCCCTCGTCCCGAGCACTTTCCCGGGGTGGCCTGCGGGCAGCTTGGGGCGCTCGCCCCGGCTCGCCTCTTCGAGGGTTTCTCTTACCCTTGCCGCCGGTATTCTTGTTTAAGTTTGAGAAAATAAAGAAGTCTTCTTTGTGAGTCTGAAGCCGAAAAGATGTGTGCGTGGTGCCGCTTACCTGCAAGCTTCCCGACGAGCTTGGTTTGAGCCAGCAAAACAGCAGAAGGAAGCAAGCAATTATTACAGTTTTTGGTGCCGAAGGCCGGGAATTAACGGCCAGATCATGCCTCACTACGAGCGAGGCGGGCGTCGACCGCCTGAAGCGAAAAAGGATTACCCTGCGAGGCAACGCTTGCAACAAAGATGCATCAACGAGATTGGCGTCCTGCTGGCCACGGATCCGACCTGACATCCGGTGAGCTCGAAGAAGCATGGTGACTCTATTCTTCTGCTTAGAAGAGCACCCTGAAAGAGCTGGACAAAGAAAATCGAGGCCATCTGTCGAATGTGATGCCTTAGAAGAGGGGGATTCCTGGCGCGAAGAGGGTACGCGGAACGGATCAGCGTAACTTCAGGACACGAAGTCAACCGCAAGCTGAAAGGCCAGGAATTGCAGAACGACAAGGCGTCCGGTTCTTCGACGCAGGGCAGTGGCTCCGGACAAACCCCGGTTGATCCGCGGCCAACTCCCTACACGACAAAACGTGGAGACTTCCGAAGTTTTACTGTTGTGCTTTTTTGCTTGTTTTAATGCAAGTAATATGACAGCCCAGCGCTGTTGTCAAACTTATCGTTGTACCCGCTTTTTGTGAGTAAAAGCAGCACCCAGTGAACAGAGTGCTCTGGTATCACACTACAACAAACCCTGATGTCCCACCAGAGACACCAGATTGGTGAGAATTTGTCGCATCAGAACATCAAATACCTGAAGGTTGTCACACCAGCCCCCAGATTTCTGGTGTCACACAGAAGTTTCACCAGGAAGTGTCCCCAAGTCCCCATCTGTGAAAAAGTCTGGTGTAACATCAGGTCACACCGGCCCTCGGCCTGGTGTATTTTTCACTAGGGGAAGGAACCGAGCTAACATGAAAAGTTCATCCTGTACTCGTCTCGGTTGGCTTATCGCTGAAAGGATGCCGTTTCGGTGGAACAGACGTTAGGCGATCATATTAGAAACCCAAAGAATAAATACACGCAATAATATTTCCCCCTCTTCGTACATTTTTGTTCCCTTTATTTTCTAAGCACGACCGTGGATCTATAAGCATCAATAACAAAGGACGCAGCCCGCTCGAGAAGCAGTGGAGCATACTCCACTGCCTCTTGAGCGAGCTTGGCACTCCAGGTATACGATATCACCGGAGTCTCAAAGGAAGCGGTAGCAAGGCGAACTAGAGGCTCTGCACGGGCCCGGGTCAACCCGAAAGGCGGGCCTACCCGAGCCGGGCCGGGCTGGGTCGGGCCGGATATTGTTCTCGGGCCCGAGACGTGCTTTATTTGCCACTGTCGAGAGCATTTCCAGCCGGGCCGGGCTCGGGCCGGGCCACATCAGGTATAGGCATCCCATCGGGCCGAGACCGGGCTGGGTAAGTCACCAAGCCCAGGCCAAGTCGGGCTTCAAACGGTAGGCCCGTGCAGTGCTATGAGGCGAACATGAGAGGGTGAAGACTTCATTCCCGTCACGCACGATATGCCTCGAATGAGCTATTTTCCAATGAGATGATGCAACCAATTTGCTATTGAGAAAGCATAGCTGCACGAATAAAAAAGTATTTTGTCTAACGAGTCACAGGTGTCGGTGGCGTTTCTTTTGCGAGTGCTGATAATAAAAACACTGGCTAGTTGGCGCAAGCCTGCTTCCGATTAAAAGGGTGAAGTCGTTCAGCCTGCAGAGCCGTGTACAGAGAGAGTTTGGTCAATGGGAGGCGCGGGCAGACCCAGGGCGTGCACCAGACTCGGAAAGTGAGACTCGACATGCTCTCTTGGCCAGTCAAACCTAAAAAGAATACCCTAGCGGTGGTAGCGAGAAACTGTTTTAATCAAAGGTATATATGCTGGTATATGGTTTTAATAAGCGCGTAAGAGCGAAATGTAGTAACTCTTCATGGTTGAAAATAGGGTGCACGAGATGTTTCGAGTCATGATCATGCAGAAAGATGTAAGAAGCGAATCTGCTGCTCAACTCTGTTTTGCTCGGACAGTGTATGACCCCTCGGACGGCAGATTCCCGGCCCTCGGCGCACGGATCATGTCGATCGTTCCGCTAGTCGCGCTCTTCCACCATGATTTTGGATGACCGCGATTGAACATCACCTGCACCATATTTTCAGTCACCGAGAATTACTCCGACGCACTTATCAAGTTTGTTGCTCGCGACCACCGCCAGGGTATTATTTCCGGCTTCTGGTTGGCCACATTCGAATTTGTGAGGACGCCCTGGAACACGCCTAGACCGCTTTCGGGCCAGTGGCGCCTCCTCTTTTGTCTTCTATACTTCCCAACAAATGGCCGACGTCTCTACATACACGGCTCTGGTTCAGCCTGAACCGCCTGTGATGTACGTGTTTATGTTTGTCTAGGAAGCGTTAGTAGCGTCAAATTCGCCAATGCACTTGGACCGTATACCTCGTGCTTCCCTTGGAAGCAATTGGCGGCCAGGCACTGAAATGAGCGGCACTACTGGAAGCGAATGGCGGTGGAGCAGTCGATCTTGGCACGTGATTTTCGCGTTCGCTACAATGACTGTCGGCACTTGCGAGAAGCGCGAAGCGTGAATTTTAATCGAGAAGCTTTAGCTCAGCCTAAAGTCACTGGCCAGGATTCAGCGACTTCATCTCAGCCTAGTTCAGCCATATTAATTTATCCATTCATCCACACCCATTGAAAGTGATGTGCCCGAAATTCCGACGTGTGCAGGTACTGCGGCACCGACATCAAGCCAGGACAGCAGATGAGCTCGAGGACACCGGACGCCGTGATCATTGTGAGCCGCAAGCGGAGCATGGAGGGCAAGGGACTCAGGGCCACGGTTCATTTCGTGCACAACAACGGTGAGCAGATTCCAGGAAAGGCAAAATCTTCCCCGAATTCACTTTCATAGTGAACTTTGAGTGAGTATAACTTTTTGCGTCAAAACAGAGTCACTTCATTCACAACTCCGACCCTCTTTTCTCTGTTTCTCATTTTGGCCGCCAGACTATGCCGTGGTCGCATCAAATCGAAATCTGCAGAATGGTGAAATGTGATCGCATATCTCCGGCCTGCATGCTGAGTTCTCATCACCCCACCCCCGGTGGCCACGTCAGCAAGCTTCTTGCGAAGCTTGACACTGAAAGACATTGACCGTGCTTCTCCTTAGGCATAACACCGCGATAGAGAGGTTTTTGGCTCAGTGACGTTGCGTGCGAGCCCTTTCTACAACCACGCACAGTTGGTTCGAACTAACTACTGCATAAATTATACGACGATGGTGTCTTTTGTGCACGCTACTGTATAGAGTATTTTCAGAACTACCAGAAGAAGGCGTTATTTTGAGAGAGGTTATCCGCAATGCGGATGCTCGTTCACTTTGGGTAGGTGGAGTAAGCCACCGACCAATCTCCCTACTATTCATCAAGTAAAGAAAACAAAAGAAAGCGCTCTACTAGCGTTTGCTTGCGTATGTCTAAGGAGGAAGTCGGCACGAAAATCACGGCAAACTTAGCACTTTCTGAACTAAGCTTGTGGGGAACGAAGAAAGACACTAAAGATGGCTGGAGGTCGAACGAGAAGCGTGGCACGAGGAGGTTAGTTCGAACCTTTCCAAGTCGGCAGTCGTCATTTCGTGCTTCGTGTATTGGCGCCCAACGTGGGACCCGAAGACCCTTTTCAAATCTGAGCGGCACGCTATAGGTCAACGCGCTGTTTACAAACCAACCCTCGCGAGGTGTGGGCAGACGCGCAGTTTCCGCACGAGGTGTGGGCACTGCGCATGCGCAGGAACCAGATTCGCGTCAGGGGGAGCGAGTTTGGTCACCTGCCTTGAGCATATGTGTATTGGATACGAGCGCTACGTCATCGTTCGGCGAGGGCTCGGGTCCAATCACACGCCTCCTGCCTAATGAATAGGTAGATGTTAATGGCTACCTTTGTAACGGGCGGTAGCTTGCGCCACTCTGGCCCAACATTGGTGATTGCAAAGAACTGACAACCACCAATGTTGCTTGATGGGATTGCCAAGAAATGACAACCACCAATGTTGCTTGATGGGGTTTTAAAAGGAGTTTATTGCACACTGCGTGACGAACGTTGGCGCGAACACAACGTCGACGCATTTTTGCGCGAACTAGCTGAAAGGGCGGGCATCAAATCTTGCTGATTAGGTTAGTGCCCTGACAACACTTTGCACCACACTGTGCTAGTAGGTTTGGTAGCTAATTGACTCTAAGAGAAGAACAAAACCGACGATCGGTTTCTCACACATTGTGCGATCAGTTTCAGGAATGGTCGACGGCATTCAGAACATCGTGAGCGGCGCCATCAGCAGCGCGAGCAACCTGGTGAGCGCGCAGATGACTGGCAAGTGAAGGCCGCCATTGGGTGCCCCAGCCGACTGAGGCCTGCAGATGCGCCAACCCACGTTGGGGGCAAAGGAACCAAAATGTACATACGAGTTGCAAGCAATAAAGCAGAAGGTTTCCATGTTAGTTTAGAGTGCGTTCTGTGATTCTTTAAAAGGGTGGAGGGGGGGGGGGGTGCAACGATTTTATGATTAAAGAATTTGCATCTTTATTTTTACTTTGTTTATCGTGTCCCGGAGGATGGAGAAAACATCTCCGCGGTTCTGCTGCATTATCGCAAAAGCAAAGGTCTAGCTTCCCCGCCCCTCCCCTCCTCCCTCCTCCTCCTCCTCCTCCTCCTCCTCCCTCCTCCCCCCCCCCCCTGCAGCCGCGAGTGGCAGCCGAATGAACTACGGCGAGCGCCCTCCGAGAGAGCAGTCCACACGGGAACCTACACGGCACCCCGAATTACGTCACTAGGAGGGGGACCAGGTGTGACCCTGAAGACTGGGAGTGAGTTGAGGGTGCCAGAAATGCCAATACTTATCTTTCTTTTACACAACAACTAGGACACGCAGGCAGAGAATTGGTTTTCTGTTCTTTACTTTACAAGTGTCAGAGGGCAACATCCAGAAATTTTTGACCGAAGTCTGGAAATCGTTGCACCCCTTTTTTTAAAAAGCCTTTAAAAAAAAATTTTTTTAACAGTCTGGTTGGGACACGCATGTCAAAAAAATAAACTTTACGCAATACAAAAAAAAAAAAAAGAGCAATATTGTCGGCGCGAGACGCGATTTAGTCGGCAGTCACCTCCTTTCCACTTGTTTTCTCTCTCGCCATTTCGGGCGCGTGGAGGAGACGTGGAGCGGCTACGCTTTTACGACCGAGATGGTCATTCCGGAATGACCCTTGACGTCATGGACTTCGCCTGCAGAATTTCAAATTAATCTCTCGCCGTCAATATTGCTCTAAAATGTACTTACTTCTCGCGTAAAATTTTATTTTTTTGATACGCGTGTCAAACCAGACTGTTTAAACAAAAAAAAAAGCTTTTTGTTTTCTTTTCAGGGTTTTTTAAGAGAACTAGCAGAGTGAAAGTGCCTCTTCCTTAGAGAGGCAATTTCTTGGACTTTTTTTTCTACGTTGTCGGTAGAGTTTTGCACGGGTACGGGCTTGCTCGCGGGCTCTGGCTTCACGGTTACATTCATGAAGGGCTCGGGCAGGGCACAAGCTTTGCAATCAGGTCTACAAGAAAGGCCAAGGCGGCCCAGTGTGACCCAAGTCACCCGTTATTATTATTTCTTTTTAATTATTTTTAGCAACACCAATGTTTCGAGAAGTTATTTTCGGGTGAGTATGTGTGTTTGTATCTGCGTTTGTAGGTTCGGAATATGTGTACAAAATGCTTTTCCAGAGTAGCGCCAGCGGTCGGCATTCACTTTTAGACGTAAGTGAGACAGAGAGAAAGCTTGTTTTCTTCGTCCGTTTTTTATCGTGACTCTTCTTTGTCGCCGGCGACGCGGCGGAGTACTGTCGCTCCTCCACATCAACACGCACACATGCGCGCCTGCACGATGCGCACCCTCGAGGGTGTACACCATCTGCAGGAACGAGTGCGTGCATCCACAATATGGGTGTCGAGGTTTCCCTTAGGGGTGATTTCCCGAAACAATTTATCGCAAACCACCACAAAAGCCGGCGATATTTTTTTTTTACATTTTTTTCCGGTTGTACACAGCGGGTGTGGGCAATTTAAAACTTTGACGGTCTTTTCTTGAAAGTTCAAATTACTGCTGCTTGCCATTCTCATTTTTCCGTCCTTTTCAATGCGCGAATTTGGTCGCAAAACACACACACACACACACACATAAACACACAAAACAATTTTCTTTTCTACGTCTAAGTGGAAGCTCGCTTCCACCTCTTTCCACTTCACCAGAGCGAAGGCTTGAGAGGAGGTCGCCTCCTCTCCAGCGCTTCGCTCTGCCAAAGGGGAGAGAGCTAGGAGGAGCTTCCACTTCACTCATCGGTCCAACCTGTCACCGACAGTAGGCCCACAGATTTGTCTAATAATAGCAACAAAAAAGAAGAAAAGGATGCTTACTGCATTGATTATCGAGTACATTACTCAACATGTGTACCAGTGGCAGGCGAGCTGCCATGGCGAAAATAGAGCGGGCCTTAGCGGGCCCATGAAAATCGGCGTCGCAGGCTGGGTCGGGCTCCCAAATATCGGCCCGTGCAAGCCTCCAGTTGCCGGTCTCTTCGAAACAGCTAGCGTCTGATAGCTTTACGCGGACCACCAAATTGTTTTGGCGATCCCCGCAACAGGCGACAGCTCTCGCGTCCCCTCGATGGGTCTCAACAATTAAAATCCTCCATACGTGCTCGCGCGATCGAACACAGCATTTCTGCCTGCCTGTTTTGTATAGTGCTTTTTTTATTATTATAATTGCCTGTCATGTCTAAGGAGGGGAAAGTGGACAAGAAATACATGCAAGCTGCAGATGACTCCCGACGAAAAAGAAGAACGGAGATGAGAGGTGACTTTTATAAGAAGATATCCGTAACCTAGAACTTCAAGTGAGTCATTATTGGGTAAAAACTTCTAACTATACAATGTTTTAAATGATTAAATTAAAAGAGAAAAAATACCTGGCACGTTCACCGCACCCGCTTATCTGTCTCCCGCAACACTTATTAAAATAACATCTGAAAAACCTCACTCACTTGTTCCAGGTTAGCGGGTCTCAAATGTTTATCCATTAGATAAACATTTATTGAATAAAAATAAAGCACATGAAATATACAGGAAGAATCTAAAGGCGGCCGGACTTCAATTGAGCGCAAATCGACTTTTTAAACAAATTTCGGTGTAAATAGGTACAAAGGTATATTAAGGTGGTGGATTGGTTTAGTAAAAGTCTGGAATGATTGGTTCATTTAGTAAAGGAGCACAGAAACAAATATCTACATTTTCTATACTTCGATCGCGTGTCAACAAAAGTTATTTCTGTGTCACTGCCATGTTTATTTTGGCAAACTGAAGAGGGTATTTAAGTAATTACTTTGCTTAATTTCTATTACACCTTTTTTGCATTTTTTATAAACACCACAATGGACCAATATGCTATCAGTGTTTCTCAAATGGGGGTCAGCGGACCCTTTGGGGTCCGCGAAGGCATTCTAGGGGCCCGCGAAGCCCTGCCTCGTCGAGTCAAGCCCGGCAATAAAAGTTGTCTTTTATCCGATTGAGAACAAGCGTTCCAATTTTCGGGTGAGTTTCTCGTGTATATGTCAATGAGAGAAGTCGACTTCACACCAGCCCTCAGTAATATCCACTTAATAAATCATTATTATAATTAACCTATACCTTTCCCTTTTTCTTCCCCAGGAACGGGGTCCGCCGATCAACAATTAGGGGTCCGCGATACATCAGTGGTTGAGAACCACTGTGCTAGTTGATGATTTCGCACAAAAAGGCTCAACGTTAATTCGTTCATAAGGAAACAAAAAAATAATATACACACACACACACACATATATATATATATATATATATATATATATATATATATATATATATATATATATATATATATATATATATATATATATATATATATATATATATATATATACAGCATTTCGTCATAGGCCCCCCCCCCCCCCGAAACAAAATCCTGGCTACATGCCTGTGTAAAAGAGTTAACTTTCGCGGGCTCAAATTTTCGCGAATCGGGCCAAATTCACGTATTTTAATTTTCGCGACTCGAGTGTAGCTTCACGTAGCGTTCACATATTGTCCGAATTGTTATTAGGTCCTTGCGAAAATTTAGTCGTTCACAGTATTCGCTCTTTCTCGCGTGAGTTGAGACGGGGTGGCGCCCTAACGTTTATAGATACTTCTCCAGTTCCCGAACTGCCCCTCTCCAGGCGGGCGCGACCGATCCCTAGGGACTGCGAGGGCGCTGCGATCGAAGCTTGCGCGTGTGTGCCGGCCAGGCCAGCTCCGGTTACGTGGTTGGGCTTGCATTTTCGCTCGCTGTTCGCGCTGTTTGTTACGTGATCTGTTGGTTTTCTGCCCTTCGAGTGTGTGATTGCTTTCGACGGTTTGTGATACGACGTTCGTTGTGACGTGACGTATGCACTTTTTCGCACGCAAAAAGTGCCAAGAAAACGATAGTACCATAAGGGCCCAAAGAGAAAGGAAAAAGGCCAAGCTTGTATAGTGGAGCTTTAACTGTAACAGGCTTTGTTTTGCGCGTGATTTGAAGCCCTTTTTTATTTTTTGCGAGTTAGCAAAATAAAATTGATTGTGTTACGGCTTGTGTAATGTGTTGTGAATGAGCAGTTTCTGTAGATACTTTACTAAATTGCAAGTTGAGCAAATCTTCTAAAATAGCATAGGTAAGATCGATATATTTTGTAAGACAAAAAAGAAAAAAAATGCCCAGAACGGCGCGATTGCGACGCGCAGCTTTTTTTTCGCGACATCAAATCACTACTTGCGTTCTGTGAATATATGGAATAAATTCATACCGACCGCGCGAACGATCCTCGTCTCGCTCGTTTTTATTGACGACGTGAGGCAACCAAGCATAGTGACAACCGCTGCGGGCCAAGGCTGAACCGCTTGCACGTACGTATTATTTTCGGTGTTACATCATTTGCAAGTTACCTTCTGTTCAAAAAGGACCGAAATTAAAATGATAGCGCGTTACTCGCGAAATCAGCCGAGATCCCGGGCTGCAGTAGGCGTGCTGAACATTGCGCGCAAGGGAGCGGCGATCGTCCTGATGGCGCAACAGCCTCTAGGCGCAACCTTCGACCGCAGCGCTGCGGTGGCGGGGACCGCGCCGGGCCGCCTCCTCCCCACAGGCGCGCCGAGGAGATACGGAACTGGAGAAGTATCTATAAACGTTGGTGGCGCCAGTGTGCAAATAGCCCCCAACCACTTCCGGTTCTAAACTAAACGGCGGGTTTTGCAGTATTTGCGAAATCAAATATACACGCTATGCTCTGGGAACGGTCAATTGTAGAGGCTGTCAGACTTAATTCCCTCTTGATAAAATAACCATGAGTAAAAAATTAGGAAATGTACGTGAACCGGAAGTGTGCCGGGGCTACCCAATAGATGGCGCCACTGAGTTTGTTGCCAAATCGAAATAAGGGCGAATAGACCGTGCAGTGTCCGAAATCTTAGCTTCCGGGGATAAAAATGGGAAATAAGAATCTCAAACGCAGGCTCTTAAGAAGAGAGGGTTGCGCATAAAACAAGATGTTTGCTTTTTACAGCACTCTTGGCATCAGTGTTGTCCCTGGAGCTTCGTGACTACGCATTTCTGGCGTTCTTGCACCACGATATGTGAAAAAGTTACAAAAAAAAGAAATCTTGCAAAATGCGCAGCCCCCCCCCCCACCCCTTTACTGCGTCACGGCGTCAGCATAAGCAAACATGGCGGCGCCCATAGAACAGAGCAGACACTGGTCAATAGACCTATTGCAGTATTACCCAAGCATCAAGGAGAATGCAGGGATTGGTGTTCCACGCGCCACACGCGCACGCCTTCCCCGCATAAAAGATTCGAAGTAAATAACTAAAATAAAGCATTGACGAACGCGCGTGCGAGAATGCCATTTGTTTTAGGTATTTGCTTCAGAAAAGTTGCTACTGCTGACGCCGGCACGTGCGGCGCGTGGAACACCAATCCCTGCATTCTCCTTGATGCTTGGAGTAATACTGCAATAGGTCTATAGACGATTGCAAACAAAGCATCTGGCGGCCGCCATGCTCCTCCTCGTCTGAGCAAGCACGTGCACTTACAGGCCTGTCAAAGCTATCTTCGCGCGGAAGCTGCACGTGCTTGCACTCATGGGGCAACAGTCGGGACGCCTTGCCTTGCAAACGTTCGTTTAAACCCAAGTTCCAAGCAGGGGCGGACGCAGGTACTTCCAAAGGGGGGAGGGGGTCCGTTGTTGGTCAGCGCATGATATGCTTAAGCCCCACCCCCTCCGTTTCCACGCTTTTACATTTTTACACATGCAGAATTAAAGAGGGGGGCCAGGACATCCGGACCCTGAATCCGCCACTGGTTCCAAGTAGTGACTAACCTGTGCGAACGACAGGCATGAGGAGGAACATGGTGGCGTCAGATTCACAGCCATCGACAGCAGCCCGAAGATTCATATCAAAACAACACTCAACGAGCAAGCGTCGCTCTGCAGCCGTAGTCTCAAGACGTCCAAATGTCGAACTGCCGTGACCTCCTTGCGGATAAGCGGCGCTCGGCCCACAGTCGTGGGGCCAGAATCCGTTGGCCATGATAGGAAGTTTCCTATCCTCGATAGAGGCAAATCAGCTCCCAAAATAGGCGCCGAGGCAGGCCAGCTTGACGCTTTCGTTCATGGTCGCGCCGCCATGTGCCCGTGCTCGCGTGAGCGAAAAAGCGAACACTGTTCATGCGTGCGCGAAAAAAAAATTTTCCCGCACGCGCGCGCGCCTTTTATTTTTGGCATTTAAATCTCCCGCCCCAACCTCCTTGCTTCTTTTGATCGATGACGTCAAACATCAGGAAATTTAGAACCTTTGTAGGCGACATTTCTATAACATTTAATAACGGCAATCGTAAAACATGTTATTTAACGCAATTGCGAACGCACTACGGCCCCTCTTTTTGAAATACCGAAAATCAGAGTTCGGTGAGATGTCCCTTCCTATACTTCGTTTCACCTTCCGTCCAGACGCAGCGGATGCTACGAGGGAACGGGACCAATCAAGCAGCGTCAAAAGTGCAAATCACTAGGCTTGTTCTGTTTATGATTGGTTCAGCGATGAAAAACACAGACAGAAACATTACGAACACCATGATGGTGCCCTTTTGACGCAGTCTGATTCGTCATATAATCTCGTAGCATCGGCTGCGTCTGGACGGAAGGTAAAACGAAGTATAGATTTGTGTCCTCCCTCAGAATACTCGGCGGCGCTCGAGCAGATCGGCGAGTCGGCGAAGAAACCGGTTTTTCCCGCGCCGGCTCCCTTCTATCCCGCCAGCTCGCCTCCTCCTTGCATCGGGTCAGCGGAGGTCCGAGAGAAAGTCGAGTCGGAGGAGGCCGCAAAATTTGACTGACTGCACTGGCGGGGATCGCGCGGGAACTTCAAATTCGGCATTTGGAAATTGTTTTTTTTTTAATTCACAAATACTGAATTCCCCAGTTTCGAATTTTGAGGGTAATGTCCCGGCACCGTTTTCAATTGTTTCGGGTAATAAAAAAAATATGATTTTGATGTGTCAGTGCCCCTTTAAAGGGACACTCAAGTGGTTTTTGAGTTCGTGTTTTGATGATGACAGCTGAATTTAGACGCCCCAAGTATCCCTAAAAACCAAATAGTATAGTCATACGGTGATTATTTCTTTAATAAAATGTAATTGAAGGCCGCCAAACCTCGGATCCATCCGAAAACGAAACCACTCTCATTGGTCCTCGCACGCTTATCAAAAGTATCTCGGGCCAATGGCGTTGGACGACGTTCCGTCGCGCAGTGATCCCGAGGTAGCCGCATCGGCCGAACCTCTTTGTCATTCGAGCTTCGATCATGGCGGCGTTCTCTACGCTCGAGGACCTGATGCCGTTGGAGGTTGAAATTCTTCGGCGGACAGCCGACCTGGGGATGATTTCCTATGACGCCACTCCGACGTGCGATGTGGACGATAGCAGCGCTTCGGAGTCCTGTTCGGGTTCCGAAGACGATGAAACGCAGACCTTTTCGGGCATTCTTCGATTTGAGGTTGGGGCAAGTCGTAACCAAACCAACGTTTGACATCGCAGCGTTACCTCTGTTACGTGATGTCAAACGATGTCGCCACGTTGACTTTCGCCTCGGGAGGACGGGGGGAAGGCTGGTTCAGACATGTGCAACGAGCGCGTACCTACGACTGCGTCCGTTGCAACCGGAGCGACCGGAACGACAGCTCTGCGCCGCGCGTACACACCTGAAATTACTACAAGCACAGCGGCCCCTCTAAAAAGGGGACGCACTGCTACTCAATGCCGTAACAGAATAGAGACAGACAGTTTTCTATAGCCTAAAGCTTTATTATTGATTTTTCTTGATAGGCTTGCTGGGTACAGTGGATGAAAAAAAGAAAATAAAAAGATGCCGTACGCCGTCTTGGACGATCACGACTCTATACACGACATTGCAATAGTACAAATATCGCCACACGCATTTTCTACGATTATAAAAGACAATGTAATCTTAGCAGCGATATAGCAACGTAGAAATATGATTTCGTTATCAGATAGACGTTGCGAGCGTTCAGGATTGCTAACACTAATAACTTTTCTCCGGTGATGAAAACGCGTGAAACTTCGCGTCCTTTATACGGTACGCGCCAGTAATACCTTGAACTTGAGCACACGCATGAAATGCGCCAAATAAGAAATCCGGGCGATGTTCGAGGACACAAATGCTTAGAAAGCACCACTGTAGTCGAAGTAAACAAACACGACGGCACGGGCGTTTCTGCTGTCTTGAGAGTGCAGCCACGGCATCGCCGCACGAGTAGGTGGGTCTTCCCTTCTAGTACGTGCTGGGTTATCATAACGACACACGACGAAAATTCACAGTCAAGGATAGCGCTTTTACGCGGAACGATGAGCTTTCACCACGCCGTCCACGTCGATGATCAACACCGACGCCATGTGCGCGCAGATACGTGCGCTTCCGCGCATCCCGGGGGAACGGGAAATTCACCCCCGCGGAGGACGGCAAGGAGAAAACGTAGTCCCTTGTTTGTGAAACGATAATTGCAGTATCGCGTATTCTAAACTAGAACTATTTTACGTCTTGTGAAATTATAATGCACAACATATTTAAATAAACTGAAAATTGTTTCTTTAGCGAAACTTTACAAAGGCCGCCAAAATTTTCAAACATACGATAATTTCATTGGTCCTCGCAAGTACAGGAAAGAGTCCGCACGTATTTTATTCCTGCGTGATTAATAGGCGGTTCTGCCTTTTAAAACTGAAGATACTCATTCACTGACACTTTCTTAACGCCATCGCACCAAAAAGTAGCTTCCCCAAAAACTGCTTGAGCCCCCCTTTAAGCGCGTAATCGGATCCGAGTCCTCGCCGAAGGTAGCCCTCGTTTTCGATACAAGCTGAGCTGAGTTCGCGCCGAACGCTGCCAGAGCAGGCGCCCAAACACAGTGGCGGATCCAAGGGGGGGGGGAGGGGGCGGCGGGTGACCCGTTCCCCCCCCCAAACAAAGTCGACCCTCCTCCCTCCCCCCTCCTAGGAGGCCAATTTGACATGGGTGCACCCCTTGCACAAGAAAGAATGGGAGAATAGTGTCCTTGAAAATTTTCCGCCCCCCCCCCCCCCAAAAAAAAAAAAACGGAGTTCTGGATCCGCCCCTGCCCAAACAATGGCGGACTCGTATAATTAACGCAGCAGCTACTAGATGGCGTTCGTCATTTAAAAGGGTCTATGATCTGCGGACGCACCTCAAGCGAGTTCGAAGCAATTCATACCCTGCTTCAAACATCTCTAAAAACCGCGTTTTTTTTTTTTTAATGAACAATGTGGTTGGATTGTTTTAGGAGAAAGAAGCACGTCTCAGGCAGTTTCTGCAGACTGTCTTTTTTGTAGGATGTATTCGCAGTGGGACCACGAATGGGAAACACGTACGGAGAACTTCCACCCACGACATTCTTTATGCTTTCAGCATCTTCAACGCCGGAGTAGACGCTTTACAGCAGCTGCATGGGCGCCGCCATAACTGCCCTTCAGTTTTTGTTCCCTCTTATTCCGTTCGCTTGACTTCATCATTTCCACAGCAGGACAGGTTATTGCCATTTTAAGTGTTACTGTGTCCTTCCCCCCAGCATAGGCCGTTGTGGAGACTCGTCAACGCCCGCTTCAGTGGCTCGGCATCTCGGTAAGACAAGAGAAGGGCGGCTATGGCGGCTCAACCTGGCGCGTGTGTAAAGCGTCTATATATATATATATATATATATATATATATATATATATATATATATATATATATATATATATATATATATATATATCCCTAAAGGCCCGTTCACACTCTTGCGACCGAGTTCGACCGACAGAGACCAGACCGGTTTGAAGCCTCTTGCGATCTCTTAGGACCAGCTCCGCTGCAGCCGAGCTGGTCCTAAGAGATCGCAAGAACTCAAGACCGGTTTGGTCTCTCCGGTCGAACTCGGTCGCAACCTCCGTGCATCGGCGTAAGTTGACGCTATTCATTGTAAGGCCTGAGTCCCGCTAAAGCGAGTGTCACGGGGTTAGGGGAAAATTAATAATAATAAAAAAAAGAAAAAAACTAACTCCGTTTGAAAAACAATAAATTACTCACGGGGTGACACCATGCACCTTCGAGTGTCTACTTTTAAATCGGTAGCTCAATGTTGATGAAATTTGAAGGGTCTATTCATTTCCTTGCCTAAATGCGCTGTATGAAGTTTCGTCTCCCTGGGAAAATTTTCCGATAAGCTACAAAAGGATGGTATACAGCTATTGATGTCAGTCGCCTCACTTAGCGAGGAAGTCTATCATATAAAATTGCTGCAAAACATTAAGCATTTTTAAGCTTCAGCCTCGTCTAGAACATATGGGAAGTTCGGCTATCTATTTTTCACCCTGAGGTCTGCGTTTTTTCTACGTAATGTTTTTCCTACGTAATGACGCCCCAGGAAGTCAAAAAGAGAGGCGACAGAACGCAGAGATTAAAATAAAAACAGAAATTTAATTAGGCGATAAAAAGCGCGCGCACGGCGACAACACGACAAGCTACCAATCAAATGTTATAATAAGTGTTCAGCACAAACCACAGCCGACAAACCGGACGAACCTTCGGGCAGCGTGAAAGCAACATCGACGAAAGAAAACAGAAACTCAAAAAACCAAAATAACGCGCGGGGAACACCGCGCTGCCTCGCGGCACATAGTGCCGCGGGAACAAACTGCCCGCCGGCGTAAAAAAAAAACAACACACCCCCCCCCCCCAAAAAAAAAAAAAAGAGAAAAAGAAGCCTCAACGGCTGGACCCAAAGCTCACGAGAACGTTCGCAGGCTTACCGATGCTGGGTTGATGATGGGTCCGGAAGAAAGATCGTCGTCGTTTCATTGCCCGGCAGGCCGACGCCACGCGGCACTCCCGAAACGGGAAAAACACACCGCCCGCATTAAAAAGATCACGAGCCATTCCACTCTGTGAAGGGTGGACGACCAGCGAAGCTGTTTAGCAACACCCACTGCCAGACGCGACAAAGAATTTTGAACAAAGGTACGAACACATTTATTGTCTTGATAGGTAGTCATCATGACGAAAGTTACGCACACACATTTATTGTTGTCTTGATCGGTGGTCATTATTTCGCGTGGACATTCGCCGCCCCGAGGAGCCGGAGGAAACTAGACACGCGCGACGGGACCGCCACCCGGCGGAAAGTAGACGCGCGCGACGGGACCGCCACGCCGGCATAGCCAAAGGAAACTAGGCACTCAGGCGGGGGCTTGGAACGACAACAAAGAGAGGGCGGTGCGAGCGTAGACATGGCCGATGCGGGTCGCACAGCGGCAAATCTTTGAGAAACCTTTATTATCTACCTGAGAGTCTACTGATCTTGAAAATGGTGCCAATCGCTAACTAACATAATGAATAGACGTATTAGCGACGAGATGTTTTGGTGGCGCCCTCCTATGGTTCCCCCTCGTGACGTCATTACCTTGCGAACGACAAGTTCGACGGTGTCTGTAATGAGCATGGTGGAAGCTGTAAATCATTGCACTCTGAAACCAGCACTGCCAACACCGTCAAAATTGAAGTTCTTGCATTGCTCTTAATGCCGTCAATGAGAAATCCTTTCCCGACGCTTTCCACACTCGGCATTTGGCCAATCGTGGAAGTTGCCGACCACAGCGACGCTTTCGATCGCGCACGTCGCCAATTAAGCTAAAGTACCTAAGCATCAAAAAGAATGCAGTGAATGGTGTTCCACGCGCCGCACGTGCCGGCGTTTGGCAGCGCCAGGGCACCATAGCCTCCCACCTAGTCCTCAGTATAGAGGAGGCCATGGCAGCAGTAACCGTTCTAAAGCAAAAGCCTAAAACCATAGCCTCCTCACAAAGACTCGGCTGTCTCGACGACGTGAGCCACGGTGTGTCCGGTCGCAGATTTGGAGCGCGAGGATCTGGTAGCAGAGGGCATTTCTCGGGGAACCTGGTCATCAACGTACAGCCGGCAGTAGCGGCGAGAACTCCGACACATGGTTTTCAACCCTGACGAGAAAAAGAAGCGGCAGCGCGAGGAACGCGAGGAGCACGAGCGGACATTCCAATGCGCTCGGGAGAAGTGAGTCTCGGCGTCTCGCCGCAAGCGGGGCGCCCGTCACGTGGATCTCCTTCCGTCCGTTGTCTGCCGCTCTACCTTTTCAATTTCGGCGGCCGCGTCTCGTGGCGAGACTGCCAGGAGGCTATAGCCTCCTCTATACAATGACATGGATGCTATTTTAGCATATATACTAAAACAAAAGGGTATTTTGCACGCGCGTTCGTCAACGCTTTATTTTGGCTATTTACTTCGAACCTTTATATGAGGCAGGCGTGCGCAGTGCGGCGGTGCGAGCGTAAAGCTTTTTGTTGAAGCACATGAAAAATCCACGGAACCTGGGTTGGCAAACAGCTCTTCGCTGTAAAAACACGCCCGAAGGCCAAGCAGCACGCACGAAGGCAAATACAGTGGGCCGCAGGCAAAGCACGTCCGAAAGCAACACACCTGCCCACAGGGCAAAAGCACGCCTGCCAGAGGGAGAACGCCGAAAGGCAACAATAACTAGGGGTCTCCCAAACCTCTAAAGCAAGCAGATTTAAATACTCACGACGGGAGCAGCGTGGGCAGACGAGCGGAGTCTCATCCAGTGTGAACGGGCCTCAGCGGCCCGTTCACACTCTTGCAACCGAGTACGACCGAAAGAGGACCAGACACGGTTTAAGCTCTGCGACGTTTTGTAGACCGGATGCGCCGCAGCGGAGCTGGTCCTAAGAGATCGCAAGAGGCTTAAAAACCGGTCTGGTCTTTCTCGGTCGTACTCGGTCGCAAGAGTGTGAACGGGCCTCGTTCACTCTCCCCTTGCAACCGAGAACGACCGAGAGACAAGACCGGTTTTTAATTCCTCTCACGACGTCTTAGGACCAGCTCCTGGCAGCAGCGCACTCCGGTCCTAAGAGATCGCAAGAGGGCTTAAAAACCGGTTTAACTATTCCGCCCAAAACCAGCCCATCGCTGGTGATACAAGGTTCAAGTTAACCTCATTTCATTGTGAACATTTTGAAGCGCAAAGAGAAAAATGGGAGGGGGCGGCGGAGGACGTGGCTTTTGACGCGGGGTTTTCGAACACTGTTTCCAGACGCGTGACTTTTGCTACAGGGTTTCCTGCACGCGGAACGACGGTGTGCCGGCCCACACGCCATTTTCTCCTACGGAACGGACTCTGATAGTATTCCCAACTACAGTCTACGCCGTCTTGATTTCTTGGCTGCCATCATGATTCAGAAACGTCCGCGTCTCTGTGTTGAGGGGAGGGAGGGGGGGGGTTGTTGGCAAACGAGGGAAAGAAGGCAGCGCTGCCGATATCGTCCTTCTTTTTCTGAGTCACTGTTCCCGCGCGTGACTACGACGTGCGCTCGAGCTGGAGCGCCAACGCGGGCGGTCCGTGCAGATTCAAACCAAGATCCTCTCCACCGGCCGATGAGTCAACGCGGGCCAAACATCTTCCAGACCGGGCACAACTTCGTTTCACCGCGGACTGCCGACGACCATGTTCCCATTTTAGCACCGCCACTTCGCTCTGCTGCGGTCTCACGACGTAAACGGGTTGCGGAGTAGAACCAAGCGACACAGAGGTGGGATGTTTCAAGCTTACTTATCTGTATGTATAGCATTCTTTTCGCGTCCGTGAGGCCTTTCGAAATAGTTTTACGTGCTATCGCCGTCGACTACCACCATGCATGACACGCCAATAACAGAAGAGCCTGCGACTTGCGTCTATGCGAAGTTATTTTTGTGCTACAATCCCACCAACCGGTTGTGTAACTTCTGAACGACAGTAGATATGTGACGTCTACACGTTGTCTTCTAACCCCCCCCCCCCCCCCCCCCCATAAAAAAAATAGCGTTGTTGAAGGTCTGCAAACATCTAGAAGACTGGTACAAGACGGCTCGCTAAGATGTTAAGCAAGTCTTGCCAAAGCTGTCTTGTAGATGTCTAATCAATGTTTTTGTGTTCAGTGGGTACCTTGGCGAGTTTTATTTTTCGCAAATTATCCCAAAACATTTCGTGGGGACGGAATTTCGCGATCGGGTGGTGATTGGACCCGTACGATATCGCGCTATCAATATTTAACCATAAAAGTGGACGGCATGCTGAATCAGAGCTCCTAAAACCGTTAAACATTCAGCACATACACAAAAAAAAGAATTGAAAGTAGTTTTGGAGATGCTGATAAAAGCCTTGGTCTAATAAAGCCGGCTTGTTTCGAGTGGTTTCCAACATACTAACCATTCCTAGATTCATAATGAAAGCATATCAATGTCACTTCGGGTGAGCTCCCGCCACTTAGCCATGCATCGATCTCTCTGGCTTTTTGGGAGAGCTCTCGTTAGTTCCATGCATTGGGAGCGATCGGGAAATAGGGGAAAAAAATTACCGTCTCCAGTTTTTGTCTTGTTTTTTTTTATATTTTTTTTATTTTGAAATGTGTAAGAGGTTTGGGTGTGAGCGATTGAACCCCCTATTGGACGCCACTCGGCTCAACCCATCTTCCCATACAATGCCTCTCCCCAATCCTTTCGCAGATTCTTCCGGCGACATACACATACCTCTTCACCTAACAGCAGCAATACGTAACTGAAAACGTAGCATAT
>JAZHYW010044254.1:0-36810 GCA_037355805.1 Ixodes ricinus | reverse complement strand
AAATAGTGACAGTGACCAAGAGTCAAGCAATCATTTTTACTTGTTGACGAAACTTCTAACTTCGCAGCTCAAGCGACTAACCTGGTAAGAATTTGATGACAATTTGAAAAAAAAAAAAATATATATATATATATATATATATATATATATATATATATATATATATATATATATATATATATATATATATATATATATCACCCCGTATATATATATATATATATATATATATAGGGTGTTTCTTTAAGTTCTTAACAGAATTTTAAAAGCAAACCATGAGCGCCGAGAATTGACAGCACGGTCTGTAGGAGGGCGGGCCGGCGGGGGGCGTAGTATAGGGCCTGATCGTAGGGATCAGCTCGGCTCATTAAGTTAAAAATTCGTTAAATAACTTTTACTTAATAAAAATAAACATATAGTTCCACAGTGGCTGCACAGCGTCATCGAAAACCTCCTAAATGAGTAATTTTTAGAAAGACCTGGGTACTGCGCGAGAAGCGTAGAAAGTACACTAAAGTTGCCGCTCGTGGCAGCAGTGTAACAGGGCAGGGATGGATAAGAGACGTGAAAAATTGCGCCGGAGCGCCTTATCGCAACCGCTAGCTTTGTACGTGCTCCACGAGTGCTAACTTCAGTGCGCTACTACGCTTCTCACGATGCTCAAGGTTTTCTGAAATGAGCTGATTTGGTGGTTTACGATGACGCTTGAGCAAGCCCCTAATTGGAAACTATATGTATTTCTCCAAGTAAAGTTAATTAACCAATTTTAACTAAATAACCAACTCATTGACCTGATAGCCTCAAATATTACTGTCCCCCGTGGCCATAACCACAAACCATCTAACTTTCATGGTTGATAAAAAATCGTCAAGCTTTTAAAAAAAAACACCACTATATATATATATATATATATATATATATATATATATATATATATATATATATAAATCAGGTTAATAGATAGTTCCGTCAATTGTTCTGTATTATACGACAGTTCTCAGATCTGAAGAATGTTAATCATCGAAACAATGATGAAACTACGCCTGCTTTATGTTCTACGTTTCAACATGACATAATACTTAATCGGGTTTAATAAGTTGAAACAAATAATAACAAAACAGACAAAATAAAGCGTAGAGTGTTTATCAGTACAGACGTTGTCTGTTGCAATATTGCTGTTTGGTCGAGTCTGCAACGCAGAGAGAAACGTCAAAGAAACAAATAAACGTGCCTGTATATGTGTCGTCGTGATAAAGATGTTAAATGCCATAATATTCAGAGGGCGTGCGGTTAAAGTCACTGACCGGGTACAGCCAAATAAGCTTGACATTGCCACTGTTTCGTAATTGTTAATATTTCTCTAGCACTTAAATTGGTCAAAAAAATAGTCGCCTTTTTACTTTTGGTAGCCTAAAGGCGGTGTGGTATCGTCGCCGGTCTGAAATAGTTCTTATGTGTCTGAAATAATCGTATGCCAGAAGAGTGCGAAGTGTTTCTCGAGGTTGAGCTTCATCGCTTGCTGTGCTCACTTACGGTCTACAGCAACTATACTGCATGATTCATTCAGGCGTAAAACGGAAGGCCTGTAGCACCCACAATAACAAGAACTGAAGCAGCGTGTTGAGTTGCCAGGGAATGCGTTGTCAAAAATGAAGCCATTATAGCGACGCCAGCTGCCGGATTATACTACACGTCCAGGTTGCCGCCCGCCGTTCCAGAATTTGCCCGACGAGCATCCTCGAGCCCACGTGAAACTGCCCGGTTGCGCCGTCGATACGCCCTGTTTCCACGGTCATTACGTCGCCCAGGACCGGTTTCTTCATCTCGCCGGTTTCGAAAAAAATTGCAGGTTTAGCTCGGCCACGCCAGACGGCGCGGGTTTACGCGCAGAAATGAGACGCGCATTCAAGGTTTCCGGTGCAAGGCCAGATTCTCATTACGCGCAACGGAGACATTGGTGGTATCGTATATTAGCAAAGGTGTCGCGGTGCCACCGCAGCAAGGGAAAAGTGGTGTGTTCCGAAAGCGTTAAAGCCAAAGCGCCGTGACGTCATCTTCGCGCTACCAGCACGGCTTGATGTCAATGAAATTGCCAATCTTCAGTCGGCAGTTATTACAAGAAATGCAAAAATAAAATGCAGCCACTGTCGGATCAGACTTTCGGGGTTGTCACAATGCCCGGGGCAGTCGTCGCCGGCGAACGAGCCAGCGGGTTTAGGTCTGCAGCATCCGCGCGAAGCCCGCCGAATAGCCGATAACGGTCGCCAGTCGCGCCCGCTTTCCTGGCCGACAGAGCTCGAGTCACCCCACGCAGCCAGAAGTCTGCTTCCTGCCGCTACCCAGTTGCATGTTGCGGCCCATCAGGTCGATGCCATGAACGACGCTTGCCCGATAGCGTTCCATGCGGGCAGAACTTTACCGCCAGGGAATGAGCATCCCCAGCACGCCCCGCCTGTCAACCGATTTTAGCAAGACGCGGTCGAAATATCAGCGAACGCAGCGAGACAATATTTAGCGCAAAGCAGCACAGTCGTGACGTTCTCCAGCATCTCAAATAGGTCGTCCCGCCCCAGCCACCCGATGAGAGGCCGCCATATTCCGTCGCATCGCAATCACCACGCCAACAAGCAGGGATCAACGGCTAATCATCGAAGACAGTTATAGCCGTTGGGGATCACATCGGCAATATGCGCGATTACCAGTCAACAAACAAATAAACGACGAATGATCAGACTGCTGCATTTGCTGCGTCCCTGGCGGTCAGGATGCGCGAAACCGTATAAAGAGCGTTCGACGAAATAAGCCGGCATCGCGTTTACCCCACATATAACGCGGAACGGAGTCATTGATAACGTCAGTCCCGCAATATCCGGTATTCTTCCGGTCACCGAAACTGGTAATTTGTTAACGCAGGTTCCACGACTATCGTTATCTGATGGGTGGGTGAGAATGAACGCGCTGCACCTGTATCAGGCGCAGTTTTGTTGGCGTTGTCATTACGAGATATCTGAATAAAGGTGGTTATCGCAGCCGAGCACGATTATTTCAAGAAAGAGCGCCAGCTCGATCTTGCGAAAAAAATCAATCTACATGTTGTCAGTTTGATTGTCATAGCTCTTCTCGCTTCTCCGAGCGAGCGAGAACAATTAAGACGCAAGGAAATCGCGTTTCGCCGTTGCAGGGGAAGGGCAGTGCGAGATCAGTGGCATATGTTGCCTGTACAGTCATCTTCCTCTCATGAAGATCGGCCAATAGAAGCAGTTGCCGACTCCTTCGCCGGGGCATCGCAATGGTCAGCCCGGTTGCATCGCCCAACGCGTCCAACTTCACTCGCCGGAAAGTTAATAGTCCGCTCACGCGAGCGGCCGGACGACGTCCTTCTCGCGCCATCTAAACTGCCGTACGAAGCTCGATAATGCCTGCCTAGCCCGCTTATCATTTCCGGGTCCGCCTACATGCCCAGTTCATGAACATCTAAGTGCGGCAGTCAAACAAAACATACGAAGCGCCTTTGTTGTTATCTGTTACCGCCCACATTCGCGATTGCGACCGTCCTTTGCGATCGATAAAGAGCACCCATCGTTCAACGAAGAGGCCGCCCTGAGACTTCACGAGACTTCTAATCATTGACGGCGCAATGGTACTGGCATTATAAACTTGTAACAATCGCTCAACGTGCGTGAATTTAATATCTTTATCGTCGAACATCATTGCGCGCATAGCCTGTGGGGAATGTGTCAGCGTTCCACTGCCATGTTCCTGAACCAGTTTGTTTAAGAAATATAGCAGCTGTTACATTACTGACAGAATGGCACATGGTGTTATTCGTTTGGTCAGTAATGATTTAACGAGACAGTGCGGAGCGAGCTGTGCAACTAGTTGGGAGCTCCAAAAAGGTTCAAAATTTCCAGGCAACTTGTAGAGGCGTTAGTGCCGCGTTGTTAATTTTCATAGGAACCTATGTCAGCATTGACTACGAAAAGGTTGCAAATCTGAATTTCTAAACGTCTGAAGAAGAAATAAGTAAATTGTTAAGCAGCCAGTCTTCCACATTTCTGACCGCCTTCTGCTTAGGAAGCCAGTCAATGTGGGAGGCTGGCGAAGGAAACTGCTAGACACACTTATTTCAAGCGCAATTTCAGATGTTTAGAGTCCTCAGATAGCAACCTTTGCTTTAGGTTTCATAAGTGTGCTGACATAGGTTCCTATCAAATAACAACGCGGCACACCAAAGCTGTCTACTGTACAAAGTTCAAAGGGACTTGCCTTATTAACCCTGAAGGCCACAAAGAAATCCCAACTATCGGATCGCAATAGCACTCGCTCACCAATCTCGTTTTATTATGTAATTCATCATTACTGATCAAGACGGACGCTACATGCCAACACCAGCCTCGCTATTCCGTCAAAAGTAAATACGGACTTCTGCGCTTCACAGCCAGAGCTACGCAAACAAAGGGCTGGAGACAATTGAAACGCTGACCGCATCTCCCCCTGAGATTTATCGTGCCTACGATGTCAAAAAATAAAAGTATTAAATTCACACGTTGAGCGAGAGGTTTTTTAAGTTTATAGCTCTTCTGAAGGCCACCCCCTACATTCTCGACACCGTCAATGATTAAAAGTAAATTACTCCAGGGAATATAGAGGCCTAAACATCTTCATTAATCCAATAAGAATACTCTATATCGATCCTCAGAAAGTGACGTAGTCACTACATTTCAAATCGCAATGTGAGAGAAGCAGCTAGAAATAACCAACACGCTTCGCAGGTTTCAGTTTCACCGACTATTTCCCACACCTTTAGGTGTTCATAACATGAGCCAAATAAGGCCGGACCGAATAAATGTACGTGAAAGCAACAAACATAATCAAGCTAAATCTGTTTCAACGCGAGCTTCATTTCCCGGCAGTTCAGATAGCGCAAGGAAGAAAGACGTCGAGCCAGCCGCTCACGCCGTAGTTTTCTTTCAGCAACGAAGCAGAAGTTATGGACACGTTGAACGATACAGCGGGCTCACCATGTACGTCCCAACGAAGAGGCCTCAAGACAGCTGCGTTAGCCACTGGCTCCGATCTTCATGAAGGAGGCATTGTTTCGCTGCAGCGCTACGGATTAGCTCTCGATCTCAGCGACTGCCGCTTTCCCCTCTCAACGGCCTTCCGTTTAATGTTCCTTGCTGTGCCCGAATTGTACTCCTCGGCTCGAGAAGAGCGACGGAAGAGAACCTGACAATCAAACTGGCCAGCGCCATGTCTCGTTGTTTTTATTTTTCTCTAAGGTCGCGAGCAGATATACACATGTTGTAACATACCGTCAAAATGTTTCTTCTTTCGCGAAATAAATCGTGCCTCCGGTGTCACCAACGAGGCCGGTGATTTGTTAGCTGCACCACACGAGGTGTAGATGTCTTTTGGCGGCAGCGCAGCATATTGTGCTTTCCCCGAAAGACTGCGCATGTTCCTGCGGGTCACATCGCGTCCTACACTCACCTATATAACAAAACGTGAGGGCGCACGTGAGCTGGGCTAGGTTCATTGTTATATAATTGCGAGACTGCAGTGACGACAGCAGGAAGGAAGAGGGTCACCTTCGAGATTGACGAGTGTACGGGACTGGCTTTGATAATGAGCTCCATTCCCGCGTTATATATAACAACATCGGGCAATGCACCGGCTTTGTGAAGCTTCGTCAAACACGTATTTATACCTGGTTTCATTTTACGTACAACCACGCTCCGAGGGAGGCAATCAAGCAGCGCCAAAAGTGCATAGTCACGTTGATCGTTGTCTTTGTTTGTTATGACTGACTCAATCAATCGCGCGCTGTGATGCGACGCGATCGTGGACTTCTTTTTAGTGCTGGATTGATTAAGCCAGTTGATCCCACAAAGACGACGAGCTCCTTGACGATGCATTTTTTGGGCATTTAATATTAAATGGTAGTGTGAGCTGCGGTCGGACTTAACGGGAAACGGAGTATAGAAGCTAGGCCTCTCATCAAGATTCTATGGAATGTGTTGCGACGCTTACATTTGCAGTGCGCTGGAAGCGTCGGTACAGACACTCCCACGCCGCCTCAATTATAGGGTCCAGTTTATCGCTGTGTTCAACCCGCGTCTCTTACTTCACTTACACAGTAGCCTCGGTTGTTGGACGGGGTGCGGATGCTTCCATTCCTAAAATAAAAGCTTCTGCCCACGTGTAGCAGAGTACATCTCCAGAGGCAAACGCGATCGTTAATAAACATCAACCTGATGGGTTACCTCGTGTACTCGCGTATATCCTTTCATTGAACAGAAAGTGGACTTCACTAACAGCTAGGGTGGCTTCCGACCTCACCACATCCTCTACCGAAGCCGGCCGACGAGGCCGTTATCGGCTGATTCGGCGGGAAGCTCTCGCGCGAACGCTGCAGGCCCTCATTACAGCTCGTTCTTTGGCGACGACGAGGAACGGAGCATGTGTCGCGAAACTCCCCAGAATCCGATCGGCGGTGTCGCGTTTTTCATTTTTTCGTTTTTTGTAGCGTGAGCTACTCTGGCCGAGGTTGAGCAGTTTCGCGTGGCTGTCAAAGAGCCGTGCTAAGCAAGCGCGAGGAGCAGTGACGTCACACGGCGCACAGCTGGCGCGCCGGAGCCGCCGCCACCGCGCTCTCGCCGCCACCGCGCGCGCCTCGCCGGTCTGCACATTCCAGAGGAGTGACGTCATAGCCGCGGCACACGCACTGGCGCCGCCGCGTGCCCATCTGTGTGCCTGCGTTGCGCAGTAGCCAAGTCTGACGCTGCACCGGAGCCGCTTGATAGCGCGTCTCATTTTCTGCGCATAAGCTCACGCCACGTATATCCTAACGTAGCCGAGCTAAGCCACCGCAATTTTTTTCCAGGAAACCGGCCGATGGAAAAACTACAGTCCTGGAGCGGCGTGCGTGCGCGCTGCAATCGATAGAACAAAAACAGAGGCGTGGCTACTGGAATCGGCGAAGACGCAACCGGGTTGAGTTTCACGTAGGCTCGAGGTCTCGTCGGACAAGATCGACAAACAACGGACGGCTGCTTGCGGACGTGTGTATAATCCGCTTTCTTGGCATCCTTATATTTTATATTTTTACGTTCGAGCACGACTAACGTTCTAAACGGCTGCTTCAACACACTGCCTCTTTTCAGTTCTTCATTGTTATTACTGGGTACCTAGAAACCTCGGTTGTACTTCCACTGCCTGAGATGATGAATCATACGAATTGATTGCTATTGAGCCATGGGTGAAACTTAGTAAATGATAAACTCAACGTCAACACACTTCGAACTCAATAACTTTTTAATTATTTCGAAAACACGCTTTAAAGATCATTTCAGTTCGGCGACGAGTACCACACCGCCTATTATAAATAGCAAAAAAATAAAAAAATAAACATTTGTAGTATTTTTTTGCTATTATGAATTTGATTTTAGACACTAAGAAGAAAAATATTATGTAGCATTACAGAAACTTTGTGTGTGTCATGCTTGGTTGAGCGATTCCGCAGTCGGTGACTGTCACGCGGCTGTAGGCGGAGTTGGCCATATGTTCCTCATTCCTCTCTGCCCTCTCCAGCCCGTCGCGCCTTTCTGCGAATGTCCTCGCGGCCCCAACGAGATGTTTGCGCGGCAGCGTCATATGCCTCTCCGCGTTCGTCGTTGCAGCTGCCTGTCGTTGTAGCCTGTCACCATGTTTTCGGAGTCGTGGAAGCGCGTTTGGCAACTTAGCACGACGACTTCCCTCCGCGTTTGCGAGGCCTCGTTTGAGCGCTTAGATATGCGCCAGACAGTGCAGTGTTGCCGCAATCCCGGCACCGCTCACCGCGTTTTTTTTTCCTTTGTCCCCTAGTGGTTCTTTCGGTTTTGTTTTGGACTCATTTAATTTTGTTTCTTTAGTTGTTCGGCTGGTTAGAGTGTATATCGTGGTAGGGAAGCGTACGTGGGAACACGACACAAATTCGGGCGCGATGTGAGGTTTCTCTCATTGTTTTATTAATTTGCCTTTTTCGGCGTCGTTGACTTTACGGAACCTGTAGGCGTCTTAACTGAGACGCATATATAGTTAGGACTGGGAAATTGATAGGTTAAACTTCTAATTAACCGATTTATATGTATATATATATATATATATATATATATATATATATATATATATATATATATATATATATATATATATATATTATAATTTTTTATCAAATTCTTAACAGGTTAGTCGGTTGAGTTGCAAAGTTAGAAGTTTCGTCGACAAAGTAAAAATGCTTGCTTGACTACTTAGTACGCCATTATGCATACCGTAAACGTCTTAATTTTCGCGAGGACCTAATTTTCGCGAATTTCTCGAATCTCCTACAATTCGCGAAAAATAGTTCTCGCGAACAATTCCGGTAAAATGCAGACACATTGGAATCTATAATGAGATCCCACTGCGTCGCGAATATTAGAACCCACGAATTATTCAAAACTTCAGCTTTGGCCTTAATCGCAAAATATTGAGTCCCGCGAACAATAAGTCGTTTAGTGTATTAGGAGGCAGCACTATTGTATTCCGAAGTCAAACGTATAAGTGTTCCCTCCGATTGTAATGCAGGGCGACTATACTTCGTTTTACTTTAAGTCCAGATGCCGCCGAATCTAAGAACTGATGGGATCAACCAGACAGCGTCAAAAGCGAACCATCGGATGACGATAATAATGATGATGATAATGATGACATTTGTCGTGTTTCTCCAGGTGTTCTATCATCGCGAAACCAATCATAAGCAGAAAAAGTCCTGTGACTTAAGCTTTCGGTGTGGCTTGATTGAATTCATCAGCTCGTAGCGTTGGCTGCGTCTGAACCGAAACTGAAACGAAGTCTTGCAAAAATAACAATGAAAAATATTTTATTTTAAAGTGATATAACCGTGCGCTCCTTTTTAATGCGAATAGCATTCTTTGGATACTTCACGCACTTTTCGTCTATGTATCTATCTATCTATCTATCTATCTGGCTATCTAACCTCTTACGCCGCGGGTCGATAAATAAATAAAAAAGACCGGCGCCGGCTGGGATTCGAACCGTTGACCCTTTGATCAGCAGGCAGACGCGCTAACCACAGAGCTATGAAGGCAGTCATTCAACGCACTCTAAACAGTTGTTTATATCTTTACCATAGGACGCGCTTTACAGCGCTGTCACAGCTACCGGTGCGCGCGCGTTCCATGCACGAGGGCTCATTCCGCTCTCGTGAGGCTGAGCACTGCCCGCTAGCTCACCCTCTCCCGCGCTCGGGAGAGGGTGATGTAGCGGCCGTGCTCAGCCTCACGGAAGCGGAATGAGCCCTCGTGCATGGAACGCGCGCGCCCGTAGCTGTGACAGCGCTGTAAGCGCGTCCTATGGTAAAGATATAAACAACCGTTTAAGTACCGTTGGTTGAGACTAGCTGAGACGCCAGAAAGTCTGGTCGGTACCATTTTGAGTGTTTGTGCGTATGGCGCGTGCTTTGCTCGCCTTCCTAAGTGACACAAACGCACGTGCTGGGCTGCGGAGATCGTGCGCAGGGCTGTGAAAGTGTCAGCAAATTTAGAATCGCCTCAAGAGTGGGCTGGCGTATCTAGAGTGTGCCGGCCACCTGACGAACGCGCATAACTCCGCACCGTTTGATGCTATTCGCATTAACGTAGATAATCATTCCCAAAGGATGGGTTCTGCTGATTTTTTCTTCTTGTTAGCGGTAGAACTTCAAGTTTGAAATATTACTGCCCATTTCGCCATTCGCGACATATTAAGAAATAGAGAAATTATAATAGTGTTACGTTTTCTTATATATATATGCCCGAACGTCAACACAACCGATTAGTCGAATTAATCGATAGAAACCACGGGAATTAATCGGTAATCTCACTTGCTGAACCGAAAAGGAAAAAAAAAAATCTATGTTCGTTTACGTATTTTCAGAACGCAAGCAACGTCGGCTTTCGCATACACCTCGGCGCTAAGATAACGCGAAGTTCATGTTCCGCTAAGTAGATGAACAGTGTCTTCCATTTTTCTTATAAGCTGCATGCAGACGATAAGTTATTGACGTCGTGTTTGGTGCTGGGACACCCACGAGCAAGGCGAGTGAGCCAATCGCCTTGTTCCTGCGTTTCACATAGCCTGTCGACGATAGAACTCGGTAAACGCAGCATGTTACGTATTTTGGCTTCATATACACATTGATAGCGATCAGGAGATTTATATCGGAAACCAAGTCAAAAGCTCGTAGGTGGCCTCCGACCCCGGCTGCTCCCGGACAGAAGTTTCTATACGGTCCCCGGAGAATACCCGAGCCCCTAAGACGGTGGCCTCTCTGCCGTGAAACCCGAGCGCGCGCGCGGGCCTGCAAGCAACAGTTTTGGAGGCTATCGCCCTCGCCTATCCCTAGTGAAAAAAGTCATTTGTATGAGAAATTTCTCGTGTCCAATAAACACATATGAATCATACAAGATATACAAGAACATTAAGAACTATATGAGAACCATATAAGAACTATATAAGATATATAAAACCATATGAGAAACATATAAGAAACTTCTCACAAGTTTCTTATATGGTTCTTGTATGTTCTTATATATCTTATATAGTTCTCATACAGTTCTTATATGGTTCTTATTTATTTATTTTATTTATTTATTTATTTATTTATTACCTACAGCGCCCCAAGGGCATTACAGTAGGGGAGTCACCATCAAAAACAAGACACTGAAATTTTAACAACCACAGATCGGCAAGACACTTAAGTTACACAAAAATAATATGTACAGATTCATACACAGATATAAGCACACATAAAGAGAACAAACTCGGTTCGCACGGAAGAGAACACGAATACAATATCCGATTCAAATAAATTATTAGACACAATGCTGAAGTTGCGAGAAAAATGAATCCGGACTGTGCAAGGTAACAATCTCGCTTGGCAGGCTATTCCATTCTTTTATTGTCCGTGGGAAAAATGAATTACGAAACAAATCAGTTTTTGACGTGTATTCCCGTACTTTTAAGTCATGATCTACTCTGCTCGATATATAAAAAGGCTCAAACAGGTAGTGCGATCTTTCGATTTTTGACAAACCATAAAAAATCGAGTGAAAAATTTTAGACGCAAATACTTACGCCTAACTGCAAGCGATTTCCATTGTAGATCATTTTTTATTGCGGAGACACTACTACGAAAGTTGTAGTTATTTGTGACAAATCTAGCGGCACGGTTTTGAATTCTTTCAATTTTATCAATGAGATACTGTTGGGATGGATCCCATACTACACAAGCATACTCGAGAATGGGCTTCACACAAGAAAAAAGAGAGTCTGTTTTAGCGATTGCGGAGCGCGCGAGAAGTTTCTTCGTAGAAAACCCAGGGTTCTACTAGCTTTTCCTGTTACGTAGTTTACATGTGAAAGCCATCTCAAATCGTCAGAAAAGAGTACTCCCAGATATTTCGCTTCTTTTTTAACGTTTACAGTTTCTCCGTGTAAGGTTCTTATATGGTTCTTATATGTTCTTGTATATCTTTATGAATCATAAGTGTTTATTGACACGAGATATTTCTCATACAAATAAGAATTTTCAATAGGGATGTAGACGAACATTCCATCGGACGACGCCAAGCGAGACGCAGCACCACTCTATACTTCGTTTCACCTTCCGTCCAGACGCAGCCGATGCTACGAGATTATATGACGAATCAGACAGCGTCAAAAGGGCACCATCATGGTGCTCGTGATATTTCTGTCCGTGTTCTATCATCGCTGAACCAATCATAAACAAAGAAGGCACAGTGACTTGCACTTTTGACGCTGCTTGATTGGTCCCGTTCCCTCGTAGCATCCGCTGCGTCTGGACGGAAGGTGAAACGAAGTATAGAACCGCAATATTTATATAATCGCACATTCGTGTATTCCTCAAAGTTTTAATTTAATGAGACAGTTTAATCTAACCTCACCGTAATTCGTTCCAGCTAAACGCTAACAACATACTTATCTTTTTTTCTTTATTTGCAGTCTCCCAGGTGGCATCTTTAGGTGTCATTTATGTAATGTTTGCCGAGTACAGGAACCGAGGTGCATGGAGACGACCAGCAGTCCAGTGTGACGCGGAAGGAGTGTTCCAGAAACGCGGGCCAAATTGTTCCCGCTTCTGCCGAGAGCGTGAGGGGCCGGCACGCAAAACGCGCTGGGAACGCGCTTCTAACATTCTAGCATTATCGGCCGTCGGGTGTGTGCGGCGGCCAATAATCATAATGATGTATGCTGCGCCCAGCGCCACCTAGACACTGTCACAATTTAGACCACTGACGGGTCAATTTTTCTATCACCAACTCGTCTTGAGTCCAAAAATTATTTACAAATATTTCGACCAAGCACCACCCGATATATTTTTTATGCTCCCGACCTCTCTGACTGGCGCAGCTGATCGACACAGAAAAAAACTCGAGCAATCTGAAAGAACACTGCCTGCGATAGAGACGCGACAAAAGTTAACATTGGCGTCTGGAGAGATTTCTAGCCTCGATTACGTTACGTAAAACCACCGGGTATGCCAGCCAGACACGTGCTTCTTGTTAGCTTCATTGACGCTCGTAACAGTAACTTCGTTCAATACTTTGTGCGTGGAATGCAACTTTTAATTTAGTTCAGCATCCTAGATTCATGTGACCCTGGTTTTCTCGCAGAATGTATTGTGCATAAACTTGATGTAAGACTGCGACTTGCTTTAAGAAAGGCACCAGAGCTTCACCAACACACAAAGAAAACGTTTCTTTCGAATGTTCTTGGTTGCGTGCCAGTTTGACGGAATGTACCGCGTACATTATAATTAAAAGATACCGTGAAGAAACACATTCCGCCTTCCTCCGCCCAACGACACGCCCGTTAGATCCTTGTTTTCTTAACAGGGAAGCCATAAATGTTGCCAAGTGTGCGCTGAGTGCCAGGGACAGAGGTTGCGAAGACGCAGTCTGTGATCTCGGGAACTCTCCGTGTGCCGCTGTAGGGGCGAGATGCGCCGTGATCGCTACAAAAGCTATCTTTTAAATTCGTGAGGTCTGCGAAGATGATCCCATTTCGTCGCGGCCGACTCCACAGTGATGGTGAGACAGTCTTGTTAACAGAGTAGTGGAACGTGAACGTAAAGCCGCGCTCCCACCGCTGGTACACCATAAAAAACGACGGTCCACAGACGCTGCTTTAGGCGTGTTTCGCTCTTGTATAAGATAATCCTGCCACACACGCCATACAAAACAAAATGATCTGGAGACATCTTTGAAGCATACATATGTATGCAGCAAACATTCTACGATTATGAATGAGGCAGCTAATTCTGTCATCATGCCTGTAGTGGACACCGTGCCTTTCGGATGATACTGAGGGCATGTGCGACTTTAAGGTGATCCACACAGCGGCTATAGTAGGGAAAGTATCACAGCTTCGAGAACTGACTGGCACTCATCACGTTCAAGATTTATCAAAGTTTCGAATCACTTTTAAAACCGGAACCCGACGTACTGTATGTAACGTCTAGTGCCACTGAATAAGCTGCGCTTCAGAGTAACGAAACTCGGCCATATTGTTGCTCATAATCATGGGTGCCAGTTATCTGAAGCCCTACCTGAAATCACAGGGCAACGCTTTTTGACCTCCACAATTGCTTAAACAGTTTGCGACAGAGCAAAGCAATATTACATGAGCTTCCTAACACCGAATTTAAGGCCGAGGAAGTCGCACTTTTGAAACATGACGATCGGCAGTGGCGTCTGCTCTGCACGAAGCACCAAAATGGCGGCGCCCACAACAATGTTAGGGAACGGAGTGCCGATAGTCGAAACGCAGCTCATTTAGTGGTTCTAGGCACATCGTAGATGCTCGTATAAAACTACCGTCGTCCGATGGCCTCGTAGGTGGCGATGATGGCCATACCAAGTGTGGCGGGACAACGTCAAAGAGACAGAATAGCGGAGCAAAGAAGCGTGGGTTTGATGGACTTAAGACGCGATACTCAGAACGTGTTTTTATCATATTACCGCCTTACCCATGACACTTACGAAAAAACTAACTAAAACGAAAGCAAATAAACAATCGCCTGTCTGCAAATTATTAAAAAAAAAGAAATGCGGGAAAACTGCTGCTGTCTGCTAGCTGAAAACGAAGTTAGAGAGTTGAAGAGACGATTTCATTTCACTATCGTCATATGCGGCGGAGAGTCGTCAACACGTGCACAGACTACAACAGCCCTAGCATGAGCACGGAGATAACCACGGGAGGTCTTTGTGTAATAATATTAATAATATTAGGATATTATTTTGCGAGCAAACAATACACTGCTCAAGGTACAGACGGAGACACCATTTGCACAAAGGCGTGATATCTGCAGAATTAGTCATTAATTATAGCAACAAACGAACCTATACATATTCAGGAAGTAAAAAAATAGACACGAAGCATTTGAAAAACAAAAATGGTATTGATTTGTGGTGCATGAATCGTTTATCGAGCAGGGCTTTTTGTTGAGGAAGGATTGACTTTAGGAGCGCTTTGGACTTTAAAGAACCGCAATAGTAAAGATAAGAGCAGAAAAAAAGAAAAGAGAAACCGCAGGTATTTGGCTTCGAAGCGCACTGCGGCTGCCGGTTATAGTTTCCTTTCACGTTGTCGCACCACACGGATGTTTCGTTTCTCTTCTCCCTATTCAACGAACGCTAATACTTTAAAAATATTTGCCTCATCGTCTTTTTTCTTTTTGTTGTTGTCAAACGACCGCCCCGCGCCTGCAATAAAACGCTCTCGCGAATGCCTCAGGGAATCTGCGGATTCTCTGCTGGAATCCCTCCTCCCCTCCCCACCTCCCGCCTACCCGGTACTGGTGCCCGCACTGACCCTGACGACGACCCACCTCTCCCCTTCTCTACCCCCCCCTCTCCATATCTTTCCACTATCTACCCTACTCCCCTTCCCCGAGACTCAGTGACAAATGCGCCCAGAGCGCGCACGCGATTGACTCTCTCCTATCCTACCTATTTCCTAGCAACGCTAACAACAAGAACAATTTCAAACGGAATAAAAGCAAAGCAGACACATAAATGAGGGGGAGAAAAAAGGCATAAAAGAAGGCGGTAAACAGGCAGCTCCCTAATGCCCCCTGAGGTCAACCGCGCTAGATCTAAATAAATCTAAACGCTTAGCTCCATTTAAAAAAAAAAAAAGAGAAAAGAATACTTTGCTTAGAGAATTCAAATGCGGCGGTCATTTCGCCTGACATCTGGGCGCGGAATGTGTGAATGTATATCGCACTCGTATATCGCATATGCGCCCAATTATAACACAGTGTCTTATAATTTTGTTTACAAAGTTTGTATTTTCTTCTTGCCGCGATTCGGTTTCGGTTTATTTATTTTTTCTTGCTCGTCATTGACATTGTGCGTCCTGGTTGCTTCGGCGGCATTTACGGGAGCGACGCGGTTAGTATTTGGCGAAAAGTGGGTTGTTTAGACAAAAACCCGAATTTGACTCGGTTTAGTTTACGCGCGCTCTATTTTCTCAAAACACGTGTTTTTTGTGTGTGTGAACGAGACGCCGGACGACTCCGTTCCGGTACCTGCGAACCAAACCGAGCTTCAATAGTTTTTTTCGCTATATACACGTGCCCCAGGCGGCATTACGAACTGAAACATCCCAGTGGATCTTTTTATGTGTCTGTGGTCCCCACAATTTATATTCTTTCTGAGTTTGTCACAGATCCGAGGTATGGGACCCAGACCTTGTACACTATTCCCTTGAATAAAGAAAAAACCATAAAACCATAACTGATCAAGCGCAGTTAGATAACAAAATTAAAAACATCGACTGGAATATCCTTTAACTTCGGTTGAGCCATCACTGTTGTACGACGCCTTCGTTAGTCCTATTTCTAATTTTACATCCAAGTGCAAAAAGAAAGTAATAATTAAAAGTTCGTAAGCCAGGTCATGGATGGACTACGTCAGACATTTTAGTGGCTATAAGTTATAAGGATTTTCTTTGAAGACGCTGCAAACGGTCACTAAGCAATTCAGCGCTGAAGAGAGTAAAATAGGAAAGACAAAGCGTCTTGCATTAGTTTGTTCTTCGAAGCGCAGATACTTCAAATTAGAGGTTTGAAAATAATCGCTTTGACACAGCAAAAACCTGGGAGATAGCTAATCGTGTTTGTGGTGGCAAACGAAGACGTTCACTTGATGAGATGATAGATAAGTATTTCGCGCATGTGACGAAAAACAATTGAGAACTTCAGCACTTTGTTTGCTCATGCTTCCGGTGCGGCTCGAGATAGTAATAATGTCGGAACGAATACATTCCAACAATTACAGTCTAGATTCAGCCATTTTTTTTCTTTCCACTCATTGAAAGTGAGCTGCGAGATTATTTTTTAACAAATAAATCGCCAAGCTTTCGTGAAGTTTATATGCTTCACCTGCGTAGAAATTATTTAAAAAATATATATGTATTCTTAGGAATATCAAATGGTATCATCGAGACCGGAATTGGGACTACGGGAATGAAAAGGCTATTGTTACGCCACTTCATGGGAGGGCGGGGGATAATTTTACCAACTATCGTCCAATTTCAGTTTTCTCGACTCTGGCAGATTCACTAGAAAAACACCTTTTGAGGGCCATGACTAGTTTTGTAAGAAGATGCTTATTGTCCGATCATCATTATGGTTTTGTTGCCGAACGGGAACCCCAAGCACTGTTATTAGAAAGTTTTGGAGATTGCTTATACAAGTTTGATAACAATACGATTACTTGTGCAGCGTTCTTGGATGTGTCGAAAGCTTTTGACAGCATAAATCACAAAATGCTTTGCTCCAAACTATACAAGCTGGGCTTTCGGGGTCCGTTTTTTTCTCGAAAAGATTACTCTTCAGAACATTCCCAGGTTGTAGTTTTTAAAAATCGCAAGGGTAGTAGAACTTTTTTTAACAGCTGGAGTATCTCAAGGTTCAATGCTGTCTCCTTTACTTTTCAATTTATATAATGATCTCCTAGTGCTGTTACACAATGTAAGGTATTTCATTACGTGGAAGACACATACGGTGTTAGTGTCGAATCCCGGAAAAAAACTCACCGCACAAAAGCTCACTGGACAAAAGCTCACCGGACAGAAGCTCATCGGAAAAAGCACACACATTTTTACAGGCCCGGACAAAACCTCACCAGGTAGAAAATTTCATGTTGGTTTTAACACGACCGATCGCGGACAACATAGGTGCATGCTTACGACACTACAATGCAACGATATATGAAATCTGACACGCACATGGTTTATTGATTAGAGTGGAAACAAGTTTTTTTTATCGATTTTTCAGAAGCTAATGCAGTCCCCTACTGCCTCCAGCAGACTCGGTAGATATCGGTCTACCTGGAACCCCTCGCAAATATTTTTTGAGACGGTTCTCGCATACCTTGAGTCAAACAAGGTTGGTCTAATCAGCTTTAATCAGTTTCGGTGACTTAAATGTTGGTCCGAAAACGGTGCTTCTGTACCTGTTGAAGACATTGATAACTCCGTTTCACGGGATGGGGAACCAGTTCTCCTAAAAATAGTGCAATGTCTATCGCATTCGTACTTTCGATAGCCCGTGTTTCGCTCGGATATCAAAAAAAAAAAAAAAGAAAAAGAAGGTGAACTTTGGTTTGGGTATGTGAAAAAACGGATGAGCTTCTCTCCGGTGAGCTTTTGTACGGTGAGCATTTGTTCGGTTACCGTTGGTGTCATGTCATGGAATTACTTTGTCGCCAATCAAAATCTTCAGAAGGGATACTGCTTGTACAATGGACTGGTTTACTTCGAATCCTGATTAAGGTGACTGCGTCAAAGACAAAACTGGCTTGTTTTAAAACTCCACGTTAAGCGGGTTGAACTCCCACTTCCTGTAGCGCTGCATACAAGTCCAGCTGCAGACGTCCTGATTGCGAAACTACTACCGGATGTGCCAAATCTGTAAAATATGCTCGGGATATCGCATTTCGACTAGAGATCCATCCAGGTGTAAGCACATTGATCGTATTTATGCAAAACGTTAAGAGAGTTTTGTGCTTGCTATACAATGTTAAAATGTTTGTGTATGTCTCTGTTAGGAAAATAATAAGCACATACTTTGGCATATAGTAATTTACGGTACAGCATAACGCTTTTTATGGAATGTTCGCTGTTCTGGAGCGCAAAAGATAATTCGTTGATTAAAAGTATTTTGAAAAGTGTTGCGTTCGACATGCCAGACGTCTCGAGTGAAGAGATATTTCAGGAACTTCATATGCGATGTTTATAGGGCTTTTAGGGAAACCGTCGTGCGTTATTTCTGGAGATCCCGATTTCAAAGCCCCTTATATTCAACAGCGACCAATGAGGCCATCTTTTCGTTTTTATGTACCGCGTGATCTAACTCGTTATGTTGAGCCCACGAGAGTGTATCTTGTGCCGCATGTATTTAACCGCCTACCAAAATAAATGCTACTTATAACATCGAGAGAAAAAGCTTAGGAATGCGTCACGGAACTTAGAGGAATGAATAAATATTTTAAAGTGCACTGCTTTGTTTAACATTACGGTTGCATTGTGTTTAACTGTTTGTTTGGTGTGTATGTCTTTCCGGTTTAGGTTAATATGCACTGAGGTTTCAGAGAACGGGTGTAAATAAGAGATGTAAATGCTTTCACAGTAATCTTCATTTCTATGACTCTATCTTGTTCAATAAAATTACCTAAGCCAATTAGCGCACAAGCTCTCAGGCTTATTCCAAGCTCGCTGTCGTATTTCGTAAAGGTTATTCTTCAGAATAAAGCTATGTTCTATGTGTTTTCCTCTTGTCTCTGTTATCTACTGTTTGAATAACGTATAAAGTTAACCAGCTCTTCTGTTTAATAACTTTGTCTTCAACATATTGCACGTAAAAAGTGAAAATGACTATGTAAAAGCAAAACCTTTGGAGCCATTCCACTCTGTGAGTGGTTGTGGCGAAGCTGTAACGCACCACCATAAATAATTCACCAAGTACACAAAGCCTTTCTTAGCATGTTCATTTGCAGTATATATACATCATTTTAAAACGGTTGCTGTGTTGCCTTGTATCCCTATGGTGTACACAAATTGGTTATATCACAGCTTTTGGCAAGTTATTTGCTGAAGTTAAACTATAAATTGGCCAATTGCGAGTAGTTTAGTGACTGGGATTCGTGAGCCAATTCAAACCAAACTCTTCTAGCACACAGAATTTGAACCATTTCTTGTCTGGTTTGTTGGACAGACAAGATATCTAAAAGCAGTGACGCCACTCAATTCGGTAGGAGAAGGCCGTTGTTCCTCAGTGTACCTGCAGTATCACAGGTTGCGACGTCTTTCATTATCAAAATGCACATTGAGGTGACGAGGCTTCTCTACATTTCATACAATAGAGTGCTTTTACATGCAATTTCTGACTTCTTTCTCGCAGGATACCAACAATATATGCGGAACCCTAGTATGCAGCTTCACTGTAAAATTAACCCAGTTCTCAATACACTATTTGAGACGAAGCCATAATACGTGGCACAGTGGTATGAGTATGATAAAACGCAGTAATTTAAAAACACGTAGTCATTTGATGCTTCTTCCGTAAATTTACACGCCTCAACTTAAAAATGTCCTAGCATGCGCGGCCTTTTATCAGCGGCGGGCACACTCGCGTGACTCATTGCGTTGGCTACCTCGCGGTGGAAACTAACACAGACCATTGACCGTGTACGCAGCCTGCCCCGACGCTTGGGATCACCAAGTTGCCCGCAACCCACAGTTACGGAAGATTTAAGTAGCCATACATTGCGACTGCCGCATCGAAGAGCTCCAATTTTTCCGTCTGCCGTGTACATGTTTTTTTGTGTGTTTTGTCCATGTTTTTATGTTTCTTTTGGCAGCAATTTCTCCGTTAATTCATCCTGGTTGTTAACGCGTAATGAGTCCCGATGTTAGTTTTATTATTAAATAACAAAAGTACACAGGATGACACTTAAGACTCTTACGTCTAGGAATGCGAAGCATTCGTACACGCAACGCATTCGTACGAAGCGGCGCGCTCGCCATTCTCCCCAGAGGTCGGCGGGCGGCGCATTGTGGTTGAAAAGCACAGCGTAGAATACGTAATACAGTAGTACACAGGGGAGAGGGAGCGAAGTTTTCGCTCCTCCCCCCTCCCTTTTCTGGCCACGCCTGACAAGTGACCCGAGAAGCAGCGAGAAAGCGGCGGCCGCGCGCGTCACCTTTTCCCGCTTTACCGGCGCGCGGGCCGCAGCAGCCACGGACGAGGTTTCACTGTGGGGTGGCGTTGCTTGGAACATGATGCTGCCTCGCAGCCAATAGGAATTTATTGCTCGCTCCGCTCAGCCCGGAATTTGGGCGCCGTTTCACCGTGGCCACAGACAACGCCGGTAGCGATCCATGGGACAGTTAATAATTTCGCCTTAATAAATGTCCTATCTTTCTCACCGAAAGTTTCAGATCCACACTGTGTGCCTTTTCCCGGCCATCTCAATTTCTTCCGCCAGCCAGTGAAAGCCGGCAAGAATGCCAAGAACCAATCACGGAGCGAAAAGATAACAAGCCGCTCTAGGCGTTTCTTCAGGCCGTCGGTGATTACAGTAGCATGACAATTCCAGGAAAGGCGCCGCCTCCGAGTTTATACCGAGACACTCCGTACAAATTAGTTTTCGTGGACAGTTACTCTGGCAAAAAAGTAATGGTGGTTCCAATTACAACTACTCGCGCTTAAAAATTATTCAAATAGATTATTTGATCACCCGAAACGAAAGGTGCCATTATTTGAAAAAAAAAAAAGTAACTTCTACTTCTGAGTTTACTTCACATTTTCAAAACGACAGAGTTTATTCTCGACTTGCGAACGGGCCTTTCGTATATTTTTCATTGTTGAATTAGACTCACCGAATTATAAAGTACTTGTCTTCTTAATCCCCAACCGTAGCGAGTGGCGACTCCCGGGCGTCTTGATATCGCTCCTCCGCCAATAAGGTTGCAGCATTTTCACATCGCCGAAGAAGGAATTGTGAATAAAGAGACGCACGAGGGTTGTGACGTCAGAGCGCACTCAGGTCCGACTGGCTTTCGATTAGAATGACAGTGAGTAGACCTCAATGCTAGCCACCTCAAAGGTCTACCCACTATCTTTCTAATCAGACCCAATGGGAACTCGGCGTCTTTCTGACGTCACCACAACATTCGCAAAAGAAGCCGGCCAACTTCGCTCCGCATAGCATTCCTCCGTGAGCGTTGTTTCCTTAAAATTAGCGCCCAGAAATATTATATTTTGCCTCACTAGACAATTTTACAAGTCACAAAAGGGCATATTATACTTCACGCCTCTTGCGTCGTAGTCCGTTGTTCGGCCGCCAGATCTTGGAGCTCTCCCCACGCCCTGCGCTCCTACAGCTGCCGATGAGCCATAGTGCCCAATGCGCCCCACCACATTGGGCATTCAATGGAGCATTACGTTGTTTTTGTCATGGGTGTGTGTGGGGTGCAGCTTTTCCTGAGGCTTTTCGCGTTAACTACGAACAAATGAGTGCTCCTTACAAGTAACAATATCCTCTGCGGCGCCCATACCCGCTATGCGCGGGCAGGCCGTTTACAAACGAGGCCCACATTTGTGCATGTCTGTGCACACGTAAAGTGGAAGTATCTGCGCATGCGCGTGCCGACAGCAGAGCCGCCGCAGTGGTGTCACGTCAGAGCTGCGCGTTTTTATATACCAATTCCTATGTCGACTAGAAAATGGCGGCGTGTAAAAACAGAATGACCTGTATAGAGGACGACGTCTTCGTCCCTGCAAACAAATCTGCTTCCTTACGCGTCGTAGCTGTCGTCACGTGTATTAGGCGGCGCAAAATGCGGAGGCCCCGTTCCACACATTCGCCACAGCACTATACCTCAGCGCTATATTAGTCAGCCCTGGAAATAGTGCTGCCCTTGCTGGCGCCGGCTGACCTTGCGCCGTATTAGTAGCTCGGTGCTGGAATACAGCCGCCCATCTGGGCTAAGTTGCGTTCGAGTCAGCAATGCATCGGCTCTGTTTCTAGTGTGGATTGAACGCTGCGATGTATGTATGTGAACCTGCTTTAACGGAGCGACTCACTCGGCCTTCTGAGAATATCCATGATTTGCGCGCTTATCACTGCCGGAGCTCGCAACTTGTTCGCATCGCCGCCACTGCATCCAATAGGTGTTTTATCGGTGATGGAGGCTTCCAGAGTATTCTCACGCCCACCTGTCCATTCGTCAAGTCGTACCCGGAACTGTTTCTTATCGGCCCGCCTCAATGGCAAACGAAAAAGCCTCGATAAGATACGTTAGGTCAGGCGCATTATTATAAAGGGGCCACAGGCGCGCCAAAACCGCAATTTCCGGTTAGTCTGGATCTGCATACATCATGTTTCAGGTTCTACTCACCTCACTCCGCCTCGCAGGTAGGTGCTGAAGTTTGTTTCTTCGTTAACCGGTTTTGCAACGACTCGGCGGCAAAAGCCAACGAACTAGAGAAATGCACGTGACCGAAAACGGAAAACGCACGCAGTAAATATGTGTAGAAAGTCAAGTGCATTTCTACACGCAGCGCATTCCTAAAAGCAGCATCGCTTGCGTCCTCCGTTTTCCCACGGCTCTCCGGCGCGTGAGCATCATGCTCCCCCACCGCGCAGGCGCGTCAGCCCACCAGCCTGCGCGGCTTCCGTGGCGAGGCATCCGCGTTGCTGCGCTTTTCTTTGCGTTTTATCTCTGAGGCGCGTCCGCTTTGACCTTGAGCGCCCCCGCCACGGCTGCCGTGACAAACGAACCTTCGTTACTTGTGCTTTTCTTTTCTACTTTTGAGGCTGCGTGCTTGAACTCAGGTGCCGTTTCGCTCAGCCACTAGGAATTGCAGGCGCCGTTTGCCTCAGCTAATGGGAATGTAGGTGCCGTGTTTCGCTGCTTGCGCTACAGACAACGCCGGCTTCGCTCCATAGGAACAGTTAACGGCTTTCGCATTAAAAGCATGCGTTTCTATCTTTCCGGGGGCATTCTTCTGACCAATCATGGTGATCTTACACAAGCCGACACTACGAGCTCAATGTGTTCGTCGCCTTTGTGGGTTGTCTGATCAAGCGCGCAATGAGGGCGCCATGATCCTTTTTTTTCTGCGCGTGATTAATATAGCCGGCGACAGCAAAGACGTCGAGCGCAATGACGGCGCTCTTTTGGCTCTACTTGTTTGGTTCCGTCGTGGCTGCGGTCGGTCTCAGAATAAGACAGAGTAAAGCGAACGAACGCGTCGTAAGGACAGGCTCGATTGGACACGAATCTGTATCGGTGCAGCAAGCGTGACCACGTAATAAAGAGCGTGCGGCTTTTTTTTTAACGTCCGTCATTCGTTATAGAGATGAGAATATGAAAATTGAACGGGTAAATTGATAATTCTCGAAATCGAATACTTTTATATGATATTTGGTATATTCGCTCTTTTTTCGCGTGTGTTGAAACGTGGTGGTGCTGGAGTGCAAATAGCCCGCCCCCCCCCCCCCCCACCACTTTCCAATTCTAAACTAGACGACGGGTTTCGCGGTATTTGCGAAATCAAATATGCACGCTATCTTCACGTAAAATGGGCACTTGTAGAAAACTCAGAAGTAATTTACTGTTACGATAAAAGAACGATGAATTTAAAGAATAGGAAAAATACGTGAACTAGAGATGGTGCCGCGGCCACCCAGCAGGTGGCGCCACTGAGCTTGGGGCAAAAAAGAGCGAATATAAGCCGAGTTTCGCGATTCTTAGAGCTATAGTGATTGCAATAATTCATTTACAAATGTCGATCATTTTCGTCTGGCAACACTGCCCAAGTTAGCCACACCACGGTGCTCGTAAACCACGTGAGCATCGTACTTAATTGAACGCTAACCTCATTCGGCGCCCCGTGCCGGCCCAGCTCGCCTCGCCACGGTATACTATTCCAGACTCCCACGCTACTTAGCTATTCAACGTGTCCTCTCGATCTCGTCCCCTTGACCTTCGATCTTGCACCCTGCATGCACGTGCGCGATCGTCGCGTACGACGGAGAGTTCTTCCGTGGAGCTGGTCGCGAGCTGGTCAAAATCCAAATGACCGACTTCTAACGTCTTTCAATAACGTCACCCTCATCGCTGCGGCTACCGAAGACTCCAACAAAATCGAGTGATGCCGTAGACGTCAAAGTTTCGAAACCGCCTGCTCGAAATGCGGAAGGTAAACACGGAAGCTGAAGCGTTAGATGCCGAGAGAGCAAAGTATGCGAGTGCGTCCAAGGGGACGCCGCGCGTTGGACCGGTGAACGTCACCGACCCAACAAGCATGGCGGCATTCTCGAATGGGCGGATCCAGGGTCCCACCAACCCAAAATTGATTTATCCGCGAAGCGATTCCGCCGTTTTTACAATGAATTTAGCAGGATTAGAGGTAACATACAGTGGGTCCTAGCAGTATAGTTACCTAATATTTTATTTTTCGCGCGTCCCAAACTCTTTTTTAGGGCGTTCACGCTCGATGATTAGTTCTTCGGCATGGGCTAATGCCGCAGCCCCGTTGGGTGATGTGAAGGTACATGGGATTGCCGCGGCACAAGTCGTCCGAGTGGTTCGACGGCTTATGCAGAGACCAGAAGATAGCCCATCTCGAAAGAGATACAATATTAGAGACGTGCGACACGGGCGCCACGGCGCGGCTCCTAGCCGAAGCATTTTGCGCAGACATTGACTGTAGCAGCCGACCTTGGCTTCTAAACCATGCCAGCTTACCTGAGCACAGCGTCATACAAAAATGGGCCACAGTCGGCACTACCTTTCATTAGAAAAACCAAAAAAATGGAGAACACAGATCCTGTCCATGCGCTGTCGAATCGAAAACATTCACGTTCATCTCAATCCTAGCGAGTGATCTGATAATATGAGCAACGAAAAGTGAAAGCCGTTTAGAACTTCCTGTAACGCCGAATTGGAGCGCAGCTCTTAAAGAGGAGGAGGAAGGGTACTCAGGGGAGGGTATACCCCTCCTCCTCCTCCTCCTCCCCCTCATTCTTCAATGTCGTTTGGGGGGGTTACGTGACCTGCTGGGTCACGTGACCTCGGGGGGGTCACGTGGCCTGACGGTAACGTGACCTTGGGGGGTCACGTGATCTTGGGGGTCACGTGACGTAGGGGGTCACGTGACCTTGGGGGTTCACGTGACCTTGCGGTTACGCCGACGGCGACGCCAACGCCGACGGCGACGCCAACGGCGACGCGCCGCTCAAGCCGGAAACGGGCGCCTAAGAGCTGCGCTCTAAGAATATTTTTCGATGAGATTTTGTTTTTACAGAAGGTGTTTTATTTAGTCATTTTTTATGGGAAAAATGTCATGAAGGACCTTCAGAAACGGGTGTCCGAAACGAGCGTTGCACAATTTCCCCACTAAGTTTAGCTCGAAAATAACGGCGTGACGACGTCACGTCATTTGTACATCAATCCGGCTTCCCCTTAAATTAATTTTGAAAAGCACTGTAGGAGGGTGGTGGGAGGGATGGGGACGACAGAAGGGGACAGGAGGGAGCCAGAAGGTGGGGAGGGAGGTAGATAAAGAGGGGAAGGGAGCACCAGAGGAAGGCGAGGGGACGGGTTGGGAGAGGGAAAGGAGGAAAAGGAATGGAAAGAGGGAAGTAGAAAATAAGAAATGCTTAAATAAAAATAACAAATACCTGCATGGGCATTTCCATTCGCCCGGCGTGTACTGGCAGTCATGATTACTTACTGCTGATGGCGTTTTGACAACCACATCTTTGTTATGCTTTTCCTTCACGTTAGGTTCAGAAGAGATAGTTAACAAGAGCACTAGGCATACCGCAGTTTTATATCTGGTCAATTAATTCTTCCCTCGTTGAAAACAAATTCGAGTCCGAAGTAATCGTTGGCATATCGGATCATAAGACAGGCTCTATTTCCATCTCACGTTCTGTTCCTAAAACATGTCTTGATTATTCAACTTTTTTTTTCTTAATCGTTCTCATGATGTGTGACATGACCGGCACGGGCTATTGATACATTAAGTGAGTCCTTTTTTACGTTTTAACAGCTTAGCACTTCCGGTAATTTGGATGTTCTGGATACAATCCTTTTTAATGGCGAATCCCTTACTTCGTTTCATTCAGCGGAAAAGCGGCTTATATGATAAAAATACAATTAGGCGGCACGCGCCACTCTATCGTATAATCAAGGACGACGCTGTCCTTGGCGTCGTCCTTGAGGTTATCCTAAAGTTTGTCCTAGACCTCTAGGACGAACTTGTCTCATTGCGCGAAAAAGCGGCGTCGTTGTGTTCGAAAGATGGCCATAAAAATACGTCGTTAAGCACGCGCCGCTCACGTTCAAGTGCGGGAGCGTTGGTCACTACCGGAGCACCTAGTGAAAAATTCATTTGTATGAGAAATTTCTTGTGTCCAATAAACAGATATGAATCATACAAGATATATAAGAACATATAAGAACTATATAAGAAATATTTAAGATGTATAAGACCATATGAGAAACTTATACGAAACTTTTCCAAGATTTCTTATATTGTCTTGCATGTTCTTATATATCTTATATAGTTCTTGTATGGCACTTAAGTAGTTCTTATACATTCTTATATGTTCTTATATACAGTAGATTGAATGATTCATATTGGTTTATTGGACACAAGAAATTTCTCATACAAATGAGAATTTTCAATAGGGCACCGTGTGCAAAAAGGTGCCCTTCGGGCTTTATCTGTACTCAGTGTGTGCTTCGTGCGATGGACTGTGAGGCGACCACGTCTAAATCTACGGCCTCGACATTGGCAACAGCGTATTCATCTACGGCGGCTTCCACAGGCAAACGTGGCCGCCCACAGAAATGCGCCACAGCCTCCTTAAGTGTCTCCCACTAGGCGCCGTTCTCGACGTCGTACTAGACGTCGTCCTCTAGGCATCGTTATCGACGTTGTCCTAGAGATCGATCGTCCTTAAGGTCGTCCTAGACGCCGCCCTAGAATTCATCCTAGACGTCAGTCTTGACGTCGCCCTGGAGGTCGTCCTAGGATTCGCTCTTGACGTCGACCTCCAGGACTATATCTTCGACGTCGTCCCAGACGCCGTTCTGGGCGTCGTCCTCGAAGTCGTCCTGGACGTCTTCCTTTCGATTGTCCAAGAGATCGTCCTCGACGTCGTCCTCGACGTCGTCCTAAACTTTAATAGGTGTGCAAACATTACTCGAAAACATTTCTCCAGCGGGACTATAATGCTTTTGAATTACTACACGTAAGCAGTCTTGGGTGTCCTCCTATCATTTTTCTTCAAAAACATCGTCAAACTGTGCATTCAGCCTTTCGTTCCTCTAAAAACAAAGCATAAAATGTTGGAATTCTTTGTATAACGAAAGATATAATGCACTTATCGCATCGCGTTGGTAGGTTAGGGCGAATGAAACAATGTGGTGACCCTAAAACAAAGAACTGCCGATCTGGGCAGTGCTAAGGAGGAAGTACGAATTAAAACTAATTCCGCGAAACACTTCTATTTCCAAGTTATCGTGGAACAGCTACTGAAAATCAGTATACGAATATTTTGTAAATCTATCTTACAAAGTTGGACAACTTTTGGTACCTTTACAATCAATGACATATTAGCCACTAGCGATCACTGGTCATCTCCAATTCATTCATTATATACTTCCAGTAAATATACGCGGTATATAGATGATCTGCTTCCTTCTCCACTGACTCCTTCTCTTCGATTGATTACGTCACTGGGCACAATAAAGGCATTCTTAACTTTGTTTTGCAATAGATGCTAAAAGAGAGCTCAGGAGGTTCACAATGAATTTCTTTTTCACTGCTCCCATTAATCGAGTCACTATCTTAGAAATTCATTTTTTTGATCGCAGTCTAGCGTTGCTGTTCGTTCGACATGGTAGCTGGCAAAAGGTATTTTTCCGTATAAGTAAAAAATGAAAGCCGTTTACAACTCCCTGTAACGCCTAATTAGAGCACAGCTCTTGAGGAGGAGGGAAGGCACGGGGGGGGGGTCACATGACCTTGGGGGAGGTCACATGATCTCGGGGGGTACGTGACCTGGGGGTCACGTGATCTCGGAGTCACGTGACCTCGGGGAGGTCACGTGACCTGGTTGTCACGTGACTTCGAGGGTTGCAAGCAACTCATGTTGCATGGAACTCAGGTTCCATGCAACCTGAGGTTGCTAGGAGTCACGTGACCAGGGGATTACTTGGCCTGGGGGTCACGTGGCCTGGGGTCACGTTACCTGGGGGTCACGTGGCCTGGGGTCACGTGACCTCGGGAAGTTGCAAGCAACTGAGGTTGCATGCAACTGAGCTTGCATGCAACCTCAGTTGCTTGCAACGCGTGGTTACGGCGACATGCAACGCTGAGTTGCATGCAACGCGCGGCTACGCCGACGGCGACTGCGACACCAACGCCGCTCAAGCCGAAACGGGCTCCTAAGAGCTGCGCTCTAAAAAATGCGCATTTTGGTCGAACTAGATAACTATTTTTCTTTTATCACGTTCGTGCAAGCTCTTAGAACACAGGCTACAAGCATACGGTGGACTTCTTTAAGGTAATGTTAAGTCAATTTTTTGCACGGCTTTTAACTTGGATTTTGTACCATTTCGCAAATAACGACGTTCACCCATAATATCGGTCACGACGTTAAGAGGTCACGACTGCTTCAAACTGATGTAATAGTTTATAGACCCATCTAAGGCCTTCGACACTGTACCTCACCTTAAACTCTGAAATAAACTTAATATATTAAATAATCCTTCCCTAGTCAACTGAACATCTAGTTTTCTTTCCCTTCGTTCACAGTATGCAACTTTCAATTGATTCCATTCTTCAAACTCGAATATGTCATCGGGTGTTCCCTAAGGCTTTGTCCTGAGACCATGTTTGTTTCATTTTTTATGTAACATAAATGGCTTGCCATGCAACATCAACACTAAAATACGTGTATGCGCTGACGACTGTTTTGTGTCGCACGATTAACTCAGCTCGGGATTATATTTTCTCAACAAATCCTGTGCCAGGTTCCGCGTGTGACGCAACACCTCGCAAATGTAAATAAATTTCCGCAGAACCGTTTTTATAATTTTTTCTAGGTATTCATTTTCTTCCATGTTTCATTATTCATACAACCTTTTTCTGGAAGGGTGTTTGAATGTAAGAGCTTGGGCCCTTTCTCTATACGCGTGACATGTCGTGGTTCAAACATATTGATTTCACGTGTAACAAAGCTTAAACAGCAATCGGATACCTGCATTGAGCTCCACCACATACAAACGTTCTGGCATGTCAAGCTTTAATTCGTCCAATCCTTTAATACGGCTTTGTCATTTGGAACCCTCACAGGCAAGCTGATATTAACGAGGTTGAAGCCATCCAGAAGAGAGCTGTACATTTTGCTGCAGCCGCTATGAGAGAGATTTTTCAACCTTATTCTAATCATTCTGCTTTAAACATTTTCCAACTGCATCTACACGTCATAACACCGCATGCCTAAAAACTCCGCGGAGTCTCATTAACGCAACGCGTTTCGCGTCATTTAATATGTATTTAATTTTCGGAAATGCATCGTCCTCAAGATGATACAATCCCGTAAATATTCCACTTTTTTATTCACGCTCCAATTTTCTTAAAACAGTAGTGCGTTTCTGAGTACCATTTAAATTTGGAATACGTTGCCCGGTGATGTTCGTTCACAACCGTTGCGTGAATATGATATTGTTTCGTATTGACTTCTGTCTATTTATTCTCGTTAAATGTTTCATTTTTCTGTTTGTACAATTCCTTCCCCCAGTCCTGCGATAGGCCCTGCGAGGCTACAATATTTTAAAATAAAAATAAATAAATAAATAAATGTCGGTAGCAAACTCCGCGTCTTCCGTATGAAGCATGAGCGGTGCGACTGTATCTTTAAGAAAGCAAAATTTGACGTTCATTCTTTACAGCGTCAGGTCGATCTGCCTTTGAGAAGATGCGACACTGTTTTGCACCGTAGAGGGGAAATTTAACCAGTGCAGAACCACTACTAGCCTGTGGTCTTTAACATACATCGCACAAGTGGTACACGACCGCACGCCGGTTCGACGCGCATCCGTATCGAAACAAATAAAGGTCGAAAAGTACGACTGGACAGTTTGAAAACTTTGGGATTCCTGTCTGATTACACCCTGCGCTTAAATAGCGTCCATTTGTGCCAAAAAAAAAAAAAAACTTTGATTTTGACTTTGAATATTTTGTTGACTGTGGCTAGCAGGTGCGGCCTCGGCCCAGTACGTCACCTTGGCGCACAACAGGAACCTGAGGCTACAGCGCCACGTCCCCGGTTTCATCGTCACCCCCGGGTTCCGCGCCGGCAGCAATGCGCCGCCAAACGTCTCGGGAACAATCACCATCGAGGCGCCGAGGGGCTTCAGCGTGAGTTTAGCCTCGACGCCCGTCGGAGGCCCCAGCTGGTCCTCAGATGGTCAAATGGGATTGGATTGATTGATTCATGGGCTTGATTTGAGCTAGTTGGTACATGATACTTAGATAGGGACAGCTTGAACTTAAGATAGGAATATGTGAAACGTTTTCTTTCTTCAAGTTCAAGCTGGCCCTATCTAGTAGAGTCAATTGCATTGGGTTAAGGTTGATATTCCCTTTGAATTGGTCGAGCAGATCTAGTAAACCAGTTCTAGTACACCCTAACCAAGTCAAATTTGGGGGTTTTACGTGGAAAACCAACGAAGGGTATATGGTACGCCCCAGCGGAAGACTGAGGATTAATTTCGACCACTTGGGGATCTTTTGACGTCCAACCGACAGCTCCGTTACACGGCTTCATCTCTGCAATAAGCCCCCGTCAGATTGCAGGCACCTCGGCCGGGATTCGAACCAGCCGCCTGGGGATCCGACGGCCGGGGCTTGCATCGAAGCCACAGAGGCAGCTTGTGCACCCTAACACCGTGGTTCTCAAATGGGGTCCGCGAAGGCATTCTTGGGGTCCGCGAAGCCCTGCGTCATTAGTCAAGCCCGGCAATAAAAGTTGGCTTTTTTAAGGTCGCGAAGGAATCTTTTTTATTTTTGGGCGAGCTTTCTTTTTGTGTATGTTAATAAGAGAAGTCTACTTCGCACTAGCCCTTAGTTAAATTCATTAATTATCTAAGTTTTATATCTAACGTATACCCTCACCCTGGACCCACTACGAACGAGGTCCTCCACCATCTCCGCCAATCGACAAGGGATCCGCGAACATCAATGCTTGAGAACCACTGCCCTAACACAACGACGCCGTTGTGTTTTCCTCTCTTTTCTTTCTTCTTGTTTGTCTCCTTGTCTTGGGGTTACAAGTATAGGTATGGTCGTTCACCAGCTAGCATGCGTCATTTCACTTATTTCAGGTAAGGTGACTACGAAAAGCAAGAATCGGGCATGATCCTAACGAGGTTCAAAAGAGATACGAGCTGGCCATGTCAGCTGCGAATGCTCAAAAAATTGAATAGAACGCGCCTGCGATATAGAGGTCCTTGCATCGACTTTGCTTTGTGCTCTCAGCAAAGCGTCGGAACGGACCGTACCATCGTCGGACATCTGTTGCAGCCCCAAACGAACTTGAGTTTGGCACTGTGCAGTTCGAAGGTAGCTGTGCAGCGTCAGCTATTTTACTCCATGTGTCCCTCCGCACGCACAGATTACTTGTCTATTTTATATATGCCTCAGTATGCCAATATCCTGAAAAATGCAACCACGATAAGCGGTTTGAGTAGCCTTGGGATCCCGAACCTTATAATTCAAGCGCAAAGAGTTTCGAGGCGTATAATCCAGAGAATACTCCAAAAAGCAAACCAGACTTTTTCTTTATGGAAGCTTTTTATTACCTTGAGCGCATTTGTTGCTAATTATCTTCATTAACTAAAATAATTACTATTTGGCTGTGTGTTTTATTCTATAACTAAAACAACTAGGGTGAGAAGCGGAAGGTAGGCTGTTGGGGGTTGGAAAGTAAGCTAATACATATACATTTAACTATTCACAGTACAGTACTTCTTGCATGGTCTCTCTGATGCTCTGCTGCGTAAGCTTTTCCTTGATGCCAAGCATCATGCCCTTTTTTATTTGTCTTTCTCACTGTTTGTTTTTCTATGTGAGTGACCAACTAACTCAAGTTAGCATTTCTTAAAGACTCATTTTTGAACTATTGAAATATAAGCCTTTCTAGTGCATATGTAAAGAACTAAGGATAATTGTTTTTACAACTTTTTGTTCACACAAATTACAAATGCTTATATCAACAATTATAACTGTGGGCTTCCGTACGGTGTCTGTCCTTTTGCCCACCCCTGACGTGAGTTTTATGAACTACACCAGTGGTTCTCAACTACTCATGTTTCCCGAAACCCTTGTGGATCGGCGGAGATCATAGGGGAACCCGTTCGTGCTGAGAAGAAGGGAAATTTATAGCTTTATTATGATAATGATTTGATAAATGGATATAACTAAGGGCTGTGTGAAGTCGACTTCTCTCATTGACATACATACGAGAAAACTCACCCGAAAGTTGGAACGTTTCTTCTCAATTTAAAAAAAGAAAACATTTATTTCCGGGCATGAGTGATGAGGCAGGACTTCGCGGACCCCTAAAGGGCCTTTGCGGACCCCAAAGGGTCCGCGGACACCCATTTGAAAACCACTGAACTACACTATTGAAATTTTCCTTATCAGACTATTTTCTTGATAATACGGAAAGTCTTCCTCACAACACATAGCCTGGTCAAAGTCGCAGTCACCTAAGACATTGAAATATTAAATAACGTCCTCACTGCACTTTCTTCCACACAGTCATTTGTGTTACAGGTATCGTTGAATAGCTTCATTTATTTACTTTTCCACGTCCCTGGTTAGTTGTGTTTCTACGCTTTGTTTGCTTGGTTTCTATCATCAGCAGCCAGCTTTACAGCGAGTGCATCTTATACAAAATCAGCATAGACCCATTACGGAAAAGGGTGATTGAGGCTAAGCCATTTAAACCAAGCAAAGCCCATTTGCTTGAAAGTAATTGTATCTGTTTGTTTGTGACTGCATCAAAAATCAGGAGCACCTAAGCCGGTGGCGTAGTAACGGGGGGGGGGGGGTCCGGGGGGCCGTGGGCTCCGGGTACCAGGAGTCTCAGTCACGAGGGGGGTGCCACTTATGGCGGCAATCCCCCCCGGCTTGACTGGTTCGTAAGTGGCAAAGAATGTGTAGACGCATGAGGTCAGCACTCTTCCATCACGAACGTGTCTGGTGCAGAGTCGCAAAACTGGCTTGGCTCGCGCAAAGTCATCGCGCACCGGCGGAAAAAACAAGCGCGGAAAGTGCGGGAGCACTCGAGAAAGAGCTGTGCCCGGGCACGCCGAGCCAACGCCACCTAGTCTACGCCAAACCCAGCGCAACACGACGCTGGCTTGCGCCGACCACGGCCGGACTGCGCCGAGACAGCAAGAGAAGGCGCCAGACGAAGAAGAAAGAAATCACATGAAGGTCTTACACGAAGGGAGTCGCGGGGGGGGGTAAACGTGTTGGGTAAACTCTCAACGTGTCGTCTCCCTCACCCCGGACTCTCACCCATGGCTGTCCACCCGTGCACGGCACCGCACCACGCGCCGAGGGGGAAGTGCCGAGAGGAGGTGCTGGCGAAAGGCTTCTGCTCAGCAAGCTCCCTCGCTCTCTGACCCCGCCGTAAGTTCTAGAAGCGCGTCGCTCGCCGTCGGGAGGCGGTCACAATGTAGTGTTCTGGCAAGTGAATTCGTAATGTTGTGACGGCGATGGCGTTTCCCTGTTGCCACAGCGTGCCATGACTGGAGACCGTCGAGCTTCCGGAAATCTGCGTGGACGGACTGGCTTCAGCGCCGCAGTGTACCGTATGCCAACGATTGTTTGATTGCATTACTTTCCATTTTAAGGCGTGCGGTTTAGAGGCTCGTTTTAGCGACAACATCTTACCGAATTGCCTCGAAACTCTGTTTAGAGAAAATGGCGGCCGCCGGCATGCTGTTGCTTGCCGAATCGTTAGCGGTGAACCCTTGGCGGTGCACGCTCGAGCTTGATATTATATCATATTTTCCCGGAGCGATACCGAGGGTGACCACAAGGTCTGTTTGGAAGCCTAGCTTGCCGCCGCGTACAGACCGCATTTCTCTGAACTGAGCCTTCACGTTCTCTAAACCAGAGGTGTGCAAAGGGGGGGTCGCAGGACGATGTCTGGGGGTCGCGGGGTATCAGGGAGCCGACGAGGTGCCGATGGCGCTTTGACACTGCTTCAAATATTTTACTGCCAAGTGCTACCCGCATGTCTTTAAAGGGATACTGGAATGAAAATTGAAATTTGACTATCGTGTCCATAAATTAGTTGAATGTGACCTATAATACCCGTAAAGCATTTCATTTGCACGAGAGCGCGTGCAAATGAAACTGTATTTATTATTTCATTATCGCTGCGTGACCTCGCGTCGCGGTTATGGCTTTTAGCTTTGCGGTCTTGGGGAGCGGGAGGGGGGGTGACAAAAGACCTAAGGGCCCCGGGTGCCAGATGGTCTAGCTACGCCACTGACCTAAGCACAAGCAGATATCGCTTAGTGGAACTTTTACCTTAATTATTGTCATTGTTACATGCCGAATAAGAATGACAGTGCCCTTATGTCTTCCATATGTGTAAATGATTTTAATCATTATAATGACCACGCTTCTAATTGTGAAGATATCTGTCTATAGATATAAATTAGAGATTTAATCGAGCAATTATATTTCTGTAATAGATACTATAGTCTCCCAGTCAGCGTAATCCCTCACGCGGAGTCAACAGATTGAAAACTTTGTTGCAATAGCACTGCCTAAGACAAATTATTGGCTCTGACCCGTGGACGGCGACCATACCGTGGTAGTACTCGAAACTTCAGTGCAGTCAGGTATTATATATTATGGGTCTGGATGCTATATCTTGTGGACCGGGCGGAGATTTATTCTTGATTATGTGGTGACACTTCAAGAGCATTAAAGTAGCCCCTCTTTTTACGTTTTCACCCTTTTCCTTTTTTCATCTCGTCCATCAACAGTCAAGTAGCGACTTGTTGCATCTAGAGTCACCGAATGTTCCCAGAGTACCGAAACCTTGGAGCTTCGCTTCAGAACCGAGTCGCGGCGCAGCGGTCGCCATCACGAACATTGCGCGGCCCCAGTGCGGTCGAAGCGAAGCACGTACAGTGTAATGTCCGTACTCGTGTGAGTTCTTCAATGCAGAATCCTGGCCTGTGGCGACACTGAATTGTTTTAAAGCGCAGCTTTTAGGCGCCAGTTTCCGGCTTGAGCGGCGAAGCCGTTGCAGTCACCGTCGGCGTAACCGCGCGTTGCATTATGGGACGTTTCCCATAATGACGTCACGAAAGCAAAATGTTCCCACATAAATTTTTGGAAAAAATTTTCGCTAAATATAGCGATATTTTCCCCTCGTGACGTCACACGTTACGTCACGTGTGACGTCACGTGACGTCACGTGTGATGCCGCGTGACGCCACTGAACCCGGGAAAGTGTTTCCGCTAAAGTTAGCGGGAAGCTTTTTTACTAAATTTACCGGGGAACTTTTACCCTCGTGACATCACACGGGACGGGACGTCTGACGTCATATGTGACGTCACGTGTGACGCCACCAGGGTAAATCCGCTAAATTTAGCGGGGAAATTTTCCGCTCAATTTAGCAGAAAAATTTTCCCGATAAATGTGCGGAAAATTTTCCCGACAAATTTAGCAGGAAATGCTTTCGGCTAAATTTAGCGGGAAACTTTCCCGCAAAATCTAAAGGAAAACTTTTACCCTCGTGACGTCACACGTCACGTCACGTGTGAAGTCACGTGACGACACACGCGACCCACTCTCCGTACCCTGCCCTCCTCCTCTTCAAGAACTGCGCTCTAATTCGACATTACAGAGAGTCGTGAACGTCCTTCATTTATATATACATATATATATATATATATATATATATATATGTATATATATGCTCCTTGTCCGTTCCGAGCGGTGAGTGACTTGCTTCTTGCTGTCTCGTCTCTTCCTTTCGCCTCGAAACACATCGAAGTCGAGTGTTAGGCTTAGCGTCTGAGGGTTCTAGTTTGAAACGCAGCACCAGCGAAACTGGAGCGAGCAAACGAGCCGGAAATCTTCTTGGGCAAACCAGAGCAGCGGCTAGTTGAAATAAAAAAGAATCTAGAGAAAATCAACGCACATTGGCTTCGGTCCCTACTCATCGATGCCCATAGCTCCCACCTGTGCGTAGCCGCCGTAGCCGTGGTAACGCGGAAACGTTTTATATACATTTTTTGTTGTTTTGGGCCCTCTCCTAGGTGGCAGACTGATAGCTTCCGCCACGGGTTAAACCAGCCAATCAGAACTGTACTCTACGGGAATTGACTTCCGATAAACGGACTGAATGCATTTCGGTACTCTAAAAAAGATTAAGTGACTCTAGTGCCATCTAGAGCCCTTAAATATTATCTTTAGAGGTGTGGACATTAAATTCCCGATTTTCGTTTGAGCGGCGCCGTTTTGCTGCAAGTGTGGGCGTCGAGATGTTGTTGGTCACGCGGGCGCCGCCATTTTGTTGCAAGTGTAGAGCGTGCGCAATTGCCGATGGTAACCATTCGCAAATACGGCT
>JAZHYW010044253.1:0-15415 GCA_037355805.1 Ixodes ricinus | reverse complement strand
ACTAGGGCACGGCACGAGCGCGTAGGCAGCACGTCCCGCCCTCTCTGTGAAGGCCAGCGCTGTGCCACTGGCAACACGCCGATGTCGGTGCTCAACGAGCCACCGGCGCAAAGTTCTTGGCCCAGCGCCCGGCGGCAGGCCGTAGAAGAACGGGCAAGCGTCAGTCCAACCGAAGCCACGTACCGTAGATTGATCACGCAGGCGCTCGGGAGCTTCTGCAGTTAGAGGATGTACACGGAGGGAGCAGTTCAGCAGATTCGTCGAGGATGGCTCAGACTTCTAGTCTTATGTGGAGCAGTTCAAGTGCCGCCAAAGAGCTTTGGGCAGACGACAGCCTCAGTGTCAAGGTTTGTAGCAGCAAAGAAAAAAAGAGCTACAGAGACCTTGAAAACTTTGCTCGAGGCCAAAGAGCCGGAAAGTCAGGCACTACGCTCAGCTGGTGCAAGCGTTGCGGGGACACTACTTGCCGGCTAGTCATAGCTATTGCGGTTCCAAATTAATAACAATCGTATTCAACAAGAAGGTGAATCGATTGCAGCGTTCATGATGAGGCTGAAGCGATTGGCTGCATTGTGCGACTTTTAAATTATTTTTTTGGACGTGCTCTTAGGGACCATTTTGTAAGGGCTCAGCGACAAAGAAACTCAAGCCTGGTGCCGACGCAAGCACGTTGGCATTTTAGGATACCTGCAATATCTGAAGGGTATCAAGCACCGCTCACGAAGTAAACATTTCTTGACGTCATATTCAAGAGCACAGTCAACGCTCACTACAAGCCAGGCAGCGAAACGCCACCACAGCATAAGAGAAATCGTCCACTCTATTAGTGCCAACGAAAAGAGCGTCGAGTCATTAGGACCGTTTCTGGGTACTCGAAGCACGAGGCGGCGCCCTGAGAATTTCGCAAGTATCGCTGTCGTTTTTTGCAAACGCTACGGACACTGAGCAAAAATGTGCAGGGTCGGCGCTAAGAGACACTGCTAACCTATAGTGGCGAACAGTGACAGTGACGAAGTTCATTTCATTTCATTTATTTTCACCTTAAGGGCCCGGTTAGGGCATTACATAAGGGGGGTATATACATGTTATACAAACAAAAAAAGGAAGAAACACAAGTTAATTACATCCAGGTCAAGCTCATTAATCGTACACAATGGAAACAAAATACTAATAACAAGAAAAATGAATCCGTAAGCTTGACAAAAATACTTCTGGGTCCACGATGGTGACGATGGAGGATGGTAGGCTGTTCCAGTCGGAGATGGCTTGAGGAAGGAAAGACTGATTGAATGCGTTTGTGGAACCGGAAACACGTTTGATTGTGCAGGAGTTGTTAAGACGAGAAGATGTCCTGTCAGGAGGTGATAACAAAGAGCTCTTGAGGTCGGGGCAATGATAGTAGACTTTATGAAGAAGACAGAGGCGAGAGAGTTTTCTGCGGAGCTGCAAAGAAGACAAGGTTAGTTGACTTTTTAACGCGGATACACTGACAGAAAAATCATAGGTGGACAAGATGAAACGAGCGGCTCGGTTTTGCACTGCTTCCAGGTGGTTGATGAGGTAGGCCTGATGGGGACTCCAGATGGAAGCTGCATATTCTAATTTTGGTTTGATGAACGTGTCGTACGCCATCTTGCGGACGAGTGGAGGAGCACTGCGCAGGTTACGTCGGATGAAGCCTAGAGTTCTCGATGAGTCAGCATGTATGGCTTCAATGTGGTTATTCCATGAGAGGTCTGATGTTAGTCTTACACCAAGATATTTATACATTGAAACGGTTTCGATTAGGTCAGAGTCGAGGAAGTATTGATGATATAGGATAGATTTCTTTCTGGTGAAGCGGATTAATTTACATTTGGATTTGTTTAGTGACATCAACCAGGTGTTGCACCATTGGTTAATTTTTAGAAGGTCATCTTGTAGCTGGTTGTGATCATGCACACATGTTACTTTGTTATAGACTACGCAATCGTCTGCGAAGAGGCGTATTTTAGAGGAAATGGTGGCAGGAAGGTCATTGATAAATATTAAAAAAAGCAGAGGCCCGAGAACGGACCCTTGCGGAACACCAGAGGAGACATTTGTTAAGGTGGACTCGTGATCATTGATGACCGTGAACTGTACGCGGGAGGAAAGGAAGTCGCGTATCCATGCAAACACTAAGGGGTCAAGGTGGAGAGAGGACAGCTTGGAAAGGAGACGTTGATGAGGGACACGGTCGAAAGCTTTGGAGAAATCAAGAAAGACGGCGTCTGTCTGGGCATGACACTCGAGGTTAGTGTGTAAATCATGAATGAAGTCACAGAGCTGCGTCTCACAGGATAGTCCTTTTTGAAATCCATGTTGATGCTTAAAGAAAAATCTGTTTGTTGTTAAGTGAGTCATGATGTGAGAGTAAAGAATGTGCTCAAGTAGTTTGGATGAGACAGATGTTAGAGATATCGGGCGATAGTTAGAGACAGTAGAGCGAATTCCCTGTTTAAAAACCGGGACAACCTTGCCAATTTTCCAGTCTGAGGGTAGGACGCTTTCAGATAAGGACTGATTAAAAATGAGCGACAAAAATTCACTGGAAATAATGCTGGTGTTTTTGAGAATTTTCGAATTTATATTGTCAGGACCAGCGGACGATGTGAGTTTTAATTTTCCTATTAGGTTTACGATACCGGCAGGGTTTATACTGATTTGGGGCATTGGCTCGTAAAGCTCTTCAGTGAGAGTAGGGATAGTGGCTAAGCACTCTATAGTGAAAATTGAGGAAAAGTAGTCGTTTAGTACTTTAGGGTACTCGCTCTCAGGGATGAGGTCGCCATTTTCATGGGCAAGATGTACGATAGGGTTATTAGTTTTTGGTGATACTAAGTTCCAGAACTTCCTGGGGTTAGTCCGCAGGATGGTCGGTAAGTCATGGAAGAAGAATTTATTTTTGGACAGCTTAAGGCTCCTGGTGTACTCTCTGAGGCAGGAATTGTAAGCCTCCCAAACTTCGGTCGTGTCGACACGTTTGGCCTTCGCAAAGAGTCTCTTTTTTCTATTTCGCAATGAAAGCAAAGTTTTTGTAAACCATGGGTTAGTCGAATCTGTACGAATACGAATTGTAGGAACAAATATTTTCACAAGTTCATTCATTTTTGTTTTAAATAGCACCCAGTTCTCCTCCACCGATCTAAGGTAAAAATTATCAACGTAAGAGTAAAAAAAGTTGTCAACTCGCGGTTTATTGATACATAATCTGCCTTATTATAATCTTGAATGATCTTAGAAATAGGATGATTTACGATAACGGGAAGTGATAAGGTAATATGCAGTAGCCTGTGGTCGCTTAGCCCTTCACAGTAGTGAATATATTTTACGATGTCTGGTGACGTGGTTAGTATCAAGTCTAGGATATTATCTGCACGGGTTGGTTGATCAACTAACTGTGTGAAATTTAAAGTGAGACACATTTCCAGGAATTGCTTAGATGCTGCTGTACCACCAGAGGATAAATTTGACCAGTCAATGAAAGGAAAGTTAAAGTCACCAAATAACAGCATGTCGGCTTTAGGAAAACGACCTTTAATATCAACGAGAAGAGAGCGCAAATTGGTATGGAAGGATGAATCGCAGTCAGGTGGCTTATAACACACTCCTATAATGATCTTACTCGAGGGAGTACAAACGCATACGCAAGTAAATTCCAAGCTGTTGTTCAATACACACACGCCAAAAGAAGATATGTGCCTTTTTATCGCAATGAGCACACCACCACCCCTCTGATCACTCCGGTCATGCCGAAACACGTTATAGTTGAGGTTAATAGGAAAGATTTCTTTGTCTTCAATATCTGGTTTTAACCACGTTTCTGTGAGAATGACTATGTCTGATGCGCTATCCTCGAGTACGTCATGCAGCTCGTCTCGTTTTGGCATGACACTGCGAATGTTTGTGAAGAGGACAGAAACATTTTGGTTTTTATCGCGTGTTGCAGTTTGATGTGATGACGGTAACGTTTTGGTTTTGTTTTTATTCCGCCGGGCTAGTTAGGAGAGTTCGATGACAGATTGAGACTCAGGGTTAAATACGAATCGTTTGTTGTTAATATGCAATTTGTTGAAACGTACTTTAAACGGTACGTTTAAGTCTTTGCCGTATTGAAACAGTTTGCTTCGAGCAAGTCGCACAGACTCGGAAAAATCTTCACGCACAGCGTAAGGGGTATCTTTTAGCTTGAAACCAGAGGACAAAATGTTTTCTTTATCTTTAAATCGGGCAAACTTGACTATGATTGGTCTGGTTTTCTTGGGATTGAATTTTCCCAGCCGGTGCGATCTTTCGGGATTCCTGATTGTCGGATTCCTCCGACAATCAGCCTCCGACAGATTGCGGGCACCTCGGCCGGGATTCGAACCCGCCACATGGGGATCCGTAGGCCAGCGCTCTCGCCTCGGATCCACTGAGGCGGCTCCAAAGCTATTTACGGTTGAGATGTTAAACTTTTTAAGAATGATCTATGTATAGCTTAGGTAAGTGTCGTCTTAAGATGTGATTATTGTTACTCAAGATGAGTTTCGAAGAAATGTCCAAACATTTATCTACGGGCCATTATGCTCTAAACTTGGTATGTTGTTTTTCGTCTAAGTTGCTCGAGGTATCGCATTTAAATTAACACCACAGACAGTACATATAATTGCCACCTGCAGAATACAAAATAATGTATTTATTATTTTTTTCACGTTGAGGAATAAATTAAGTCGGGGGGAAGATTTCTAATATTAATCAAATTCAATACGTCATTAATTTTTTTTTTTTTTTGGCTTTACGTTTTTGGGAAGTGTTTTTTTAGCCTGTACACATTTGAGTAGAAGAAACTTGTTTCGAAGTTCTGAGCTTCTGAATATGCAAGAGTACAACACTTCCGGTGGGATCTTTATAGTTTCTTTCTTTTTTTCTCTCCAGCTTTTTATCCCCGCATTTATTGTTATGTGTATCTTTCTTTTACCAATGGCACAGTTATTGAGGTCGAAAAGACATAGCTTCGAACTTCGGCACCTCTAAGCATTTGACATGTAGTGCCTTCTGACGACGAGTTTCCGACAATGACCACCTACGGCGTCTACGCGATCTTTTATGCAGTGAAGAGCGACAGTATAGTTATACATACACATAAATAATTTCAGATTAAAATAAGCTCGACCACGCCCTCTTTCCCCGTATTGTTTTCTTTAACAGTCCGAAATATCTGGAAGGAGGCGAAGGGGGGCTAGAGCACCCCCTCCCCCCGTTTTTCCTCTTCCGACGCCACTTGTATGGTAGAACCAACGTTACTAGAACTCTCAGTTGGGAAACTCGCCGTTGAAACGTGGGCCGCTGGCGTCCACCGAGACCGAGCTAAATGCGACAACAGCGCCACTCTGTATCATTTGTCTGAACTGTGGTCGCCTTGAGCTTTTAGAAAGCATGTTTTTGCGTAAAAACTAACGGAAAAACTCTTTTTGTAGTAACTTTTATTGGAGTTTAGTACAAAATGGAGGGCGCGTGTTGTTTTCTAAAATCTTTAGTTCGCAAGGTTTTGCAGTATAATTAATATTGTTTTTATACAACCCTGCCTCAGCGGGGATTTCAGGTAGCGCGTCCTGAGTTAGGCGCATATTAACCACGGTAGTAAACCGCGGCGCGTCCGCTTGGGAGTCGGGGGCGGTACCTCGAAGCCCCTTCCACAGTATCTGTTCTGGCCCCAAAATGGCCGATTACAACGAAAATGGAAGTCACGTGCAGTTCCTGGACTAGCCGCTGCGGGAGAAGTGGCGGCGTTGGGATCGCCATTAGCTCGGTTCTCGTGGACGGATCGGTGCCACTTTTTCAGAGCAGTCTCTATGGCAGTTTCCCAACTGAGTGGTTCCAGTAACGTTGGGTAGAACGCTCCTCGACCTCCAGTTGATGTCGGCTTCTGTACTTTTTGCGGGGCGTTTCCTCCGTCCCGGAAAATAAACCTCCAGGACAATTACAAACTTAAATTACTATATGCGAGCGTCACTCGGGCGGCGTTCGATCGGATTACTACCGGCGTGCAAGGGGTGGGGAGGTAGTTTGCCAGGTCGCTTCAAGGTATTTCTGAGCCTAAACCTCCTGCCCGCCCCTGGCCGTTTCGAACTGGGTGAGTATCGTAAAACAGTGCGTTCGTGTGATCACTACTGCGCAATGCACGTTAAAGACCCCCCCCCCCCCTGGGCTGGTGGTCAAAATTACTGATCTATGGTCACACGCCACTCTGCACTGGCAAATATTCCAGCACATCCGGTACACTCGTCGTCTCATTTAATTGCCTGACCAACTTCGCGGAGTCTAAATATCACACCCTAACTTTTCTAAACCTGATTTCGTGAAAACCAGTGAGTCGTGAAAACGTTATTTCAAACTGAAACTGTGGAGAAACATTAAACCGGACTTCGAACGTTGAAAACTTGGACTTAAAAAAAATTCTAAATCTTCGAAGTTTTTTTTTTAAATTAGTTTTAAAGGAGAGGATACAGAATCGAAACTTGAAATATGGAGAAAACGTCAAGAAATGAGTTCAATATGATCAGCTAAGCCTGTAATGAATAATCGCACGGTCGTATTTTGAGCAGATGGCTATATTTTTGGGTATAAATGCCGGGATTTCGGCGAGCGCTTCAAAATCAGCCATCGAAGAGCGCGATGCATCTCGGGAGATCCGGCAGACGTCTTGACGTCATCATGCCTCGGAGGACCAAGCGTACCGTAGTGACGAGTTTTGCCACTTGGATGCGTCAACGCGTTACAATCTCGCTTTGTCGAAGTACCCAAGGGATGTAGATATCGCGGAGCCGGCAGAGCGGCGGAGCGCAGAGCCGCAGAGGTGTCCAGTGGTGTCAGAGCTGCCTCAGCTGCCTTGAGTGTGCGATGGCGGGTCAACATGACGAGAGTGGTGGCGGCAGTGGGTGCGATGACATTAGCGAAGACAAAAGACGTCAACAGTAGTGATGGGACGAATAACCGGAGATTCGGACAGATTCGGAGATTCGTCGCTGGTTGCAGACGGCAGTGTGAACCTTGTCGTAAACCTTGCGAATGCGGTCAGTTGTATTTTCTTTTTTTTAGGTACTGTTATTGCATATAACCAGATTTCGTCTTGTTTACTTCAACGCTTGCCCAGGTCCAGCCGAGCTGATCGGTGTGGTTGGCGTAGGCCTAACCAATGCACGGTCTCGGTTTCTGCGCGGTTTCGCGGTGATCGGTAAAATAAAATGTAGCGGAATGCTGTGTATTATTCATAATGTGGCGGAGCGCGCAATAAATATATTCAGGCAAGGAAATGATTCGTCTCCTTCTCCGGAGCTGCGTAAGACGCGAGAGCGATGAAAAGTGTTGCTAGTCCCAACTTCGACCGCGTACCGGCACGGGCGAAGAAAAACGTCGTACTGTCGTTTCTCCGTTCTCGGCAGCAAGTTTTGTATACGTGAACTTTATTTGATGAAAAAGAAACGGGGTGTCCAACGCAACTTTATTGCTCAGAAACAAACACTAATTCAGATATAATTAACTAGAAAGGTACAAATGCAGTACAGCAGACTGTGATAGTACGTCTCGTGTGTTGCGATCTGCGTTTTCGAGCCCAGTGGGCACGTTTCTTTGTTCGAGTCATAGTATCCGCCAGTGCGGCGACGGGGAGAACAGCGGCAGCGAACGTGTCAGTGATAGAAATTGGAGATTGGTACTCAAAATATTTCATCAAATAGTAAAATAATTCGTGGCTGCCTTGAGGTTTTCGGCGGTTCGATATAAGTACATCCAGAACGTCTTCGTCGTTCATCCAGAAGGAAATATAGGAATACGGACACGCAAGATAAAAGCAGCGCGGCAAAACGATCTGTAGCAGCTCCGGGTGTTTACAAGATTTAATTGAGGTTCCCGTTTCGTGTATCGCTTGTGGATTACTACTAAACGGCTACGTTGAAATAGGCCAATTGCAATCAAAATTGATGAATGGTTCATCATTTCCAGTCATACGGAAAGCGATGGAGCTTAGAAACATTGCAGCCGCACTCGCCTTGCCGGATTCCATGCAAGCTACATAGGTCCTCGGACAGTATTCGGCGCTTTCTGTCCTTATTCGTGCACCCTATCACCGAGCAATGGTGTCCCGATGACCGGGGGACTGTCGCCATCGAAGCCCGTGGCTCTAAATAAGTTTGCGAGTTTAAAACAGAAAAGAAAGCGCGAACGAAGTTGGGGCTGACAGACACCCAACACCGGCCAAGCCTCTCATCCGGGACTTTCACTCTTTCTACACATCAGAAAGGGGAAAGCGCCGGTAGCCCTTTCCCCCTTTTTCTCTCTCGCCCTCTTTCAGCCTAGAGCAATCTATACACGTTTGCAAGAAGGGCTCCTGTGCGCCGCCATTTTAGGCGATGCTGGCGCCGCCTAACGTTTCCGCCATGCTGGGGTGCGCCAGGGGCGCGTCACTGGGGTGCGCGATGAAAAGATGGCGGCGTCTGCTGTGTCGCCGACGGCCTGGATTAGCGACACACTTACTGTTTCGGAACGCAGGGGGAGGTATCCACTCAGATTCATAGCATCAAATATTGTAGGATGGGCCATGCTTAAGGGGCACTGACACCCCAAAGGTCGTATTCTTTTTATTGTCTAAAACGACGCACGTTGTAGTCATAAACACGCAAAAAAAACCGCATCGCAAAAAAAAAAAAATTTCTCCACGCGCGCGCGCGTCTTTTATTTTTGGCGTTTAAATCTCCCGCCGCTACCTCCTTGCTTCTTTTGATCGATGACGTCAAAAATCAGGAAATTTAGAAGCTTTGTAGGCGGCATTTCTATAACATTTAATAACGGCAATCGTAAAGCATGTTTTTTAACGCAATTGCAAACGCCACTATGGCCCCTCTTTTTAAAATACCGAAAATCAGAGTTCGGTGAGATGTCCCTTCCTAGATTTGTGTCAGAAAACTCGGCGGCTCTCGAGCAGATGGGCGAGTCGGCGAAAGAAACCTGTTTTTTCCCGCGCCGGCTCCCTGTATCCCGCCAGCTCGCCTCCTCCTCGCATCGGGTCAGCGGAGGTCCGAGAAAAAAGTCGAGTGCGCAGGAGACCGCAAAACTTGACTTCCTGCACTGGCGCGGATCGGGCGGGAACTTCAAATTTGTCATTTGGAAATTGTTTTTTAATTCACAAATACTGAATTCCCAAGTTTCGAATTTTGAGGGTAATGTCCCGGCACCGCTTTCAATCGTTTCGGATAATAAAAAAAAATATGATTTTGATGTGTCAGTGCCCCTTTAAAGAGGGGTGCAACGATTTCCGGACTTCGGTCAAAGATTTGTGGAAGTTGCCCTCTGACACTTCTGAAGTAAAGAACAGAAAACCGATTTCGCCTGCGTGTCCTAGTTGCTGCGTCAAAGAAAAATAAATATTGGCATTTCGGGGACCCCTCAACTCACTCCCAGTCTTCAGGTAAACACCTGGTCGCACTCCCAGTGACGTCATTCGGAGTGCCGTGTAGCTTCCCGTGTGCTATCTCGGAGGACGCTTCCTCTCCCTCTCTCTGCTGACATTAGCGGGCGCTATGCTGCAGCTTAGAGCCGAGCGAGGTCACGTAACCTTTTCGCCGTAGTTCCTTCGGCTGCCACTTGGGGTTGCAGGTGGGAAAAAGCTCGGCTTTTGCTTTGCGATTATGCAGCGGAATCGCGACATTTTTAATGAAGAGGTGTTTTCTCTAACCTCCGGGACACGATAAACAACGTAAAAATGACGAGATGCAAATTCTTTTAATAATAAAATCATTGCACCGCCCCTTTAAGGGTTGCAGAGCTCTGACTTTTTAACGATCGCAGCCTCTGTTCCAGCACGTCGTGGAAGCAAGAGCTGCCGCGAGCGCAGCCATCGTTGATGCAATGGCCATGCGGCTTCTGGCGCTTTCTTATGAAAGCTTTGAGACTCTATGCTTCGTTTCACCTTAGGTGCGAGCGAAGGCAAAGCTGGAAGCGCGAGCACGAAAGCTCCGTACGTTCCGGCTTCGCTCGAGCGCGCTAACTGGGGAGAAACGCAAAAAGTGCTGGTCTCGCGCTTGTAGCTTTGGCTTCGCTCGCAGATAAGGTGAAACGAAGTATAGATATTTTTCTAATTTTTCGATTTGTTGCTGGTTTACGTATTTTATTTAACTGTTTGTGCTTTTTTGCAGTCGAAGAGAACACCAGCATGTTTTATAAATATATATATTTTTAATTTATTCTTGCGCTCAGTGGTGTATGCTCGGCGAAAGCGCTTGGCAACATTGTTCGATAAGCAGCGAACGTCCTGGCTGGAGAGTAGGCCCGCCTGACCGCGTTGCGCGGTTCGAGGTTAAGACGGGATCCCACTCTGCAAAGGTGTATACCAGTGAGTGGACATACCGCTGTGGCGCTGCTTTCAGCGGCATGTTGTCGTCACGACATTCCATTGAAGCTTCATAACCAACTACCAGGTGGTTTTTGATTATCGTTTAATTCACTTTAAAATATGTTTTCTTGCGTTTTCTAGCGCAATATTTATGTTTCTGGGGTTCTACTGCTACCTGCGTCGTGTTGGAACAAAGAAATGAGCTCCAGAATTTGGTTTCCGATGCCCTTAAAGGAGAATCGAAACTCTGAACTTTTCGAACTTTATGTGGAAAGAAATTCGAAATCTTCGATTTGTTCGAACTTTAATGTTTATAAAAATCGAAGCGTTCGAATTTTTCGATTTTATATCCAAAGAATTTCGAAATCTTCGAATTTTTCGAACTTCAGATTTCAAGAAATTCAAATTTTTCGAATATCTCGCATTTTTAAGTTAGGAAAATTCGAAATCTTCGAATTTATCGAACCTCCAGTAAAAGAATATTCGAAATATTCGAACCCGAAATTTTAGAAACTGTGAAAGCTTCGAACTTTTCGATTTCGAAACTCTACTGTGATGGAAAGTTGCGAATTTTTTGAGGTCGAACCTCGGTCGGTACGAAAATATCGAATTTTTTCGAATGCGAACCTTCGTTCGCTTTGAAAATATCGAAACCTTTCGAAATCGAACCTAGGGTGGTTCGCGACATCCCTAATTATAATCATAGTGAATAAAGGTGTCGAAGACTTTCGCATATTTATTAGGTAAAGTAGTTTGTCACTAGGGGGCGGAACAGACCACCTGTATAAAGCAAAGTGTGTCGTATTTATCTATTTATCGACGCTCAAACATTTTCAGTCGCTTTTACATCCACCCAACCATACACTGTCGAAAGCTCGAAAAGGGCGCCCGTTGTCGAATAAACGAGGCATCGCAAGCGGCATGTCGCGTTCGTCGGTACCCCCTCAACCCCAGTTAAAGGTAGAAACCCCTCGTCAGAAAGCGCCGCGGGACCGCCACCACAAGCCCACCATGGTCCTCCCACTCCAACGGCTGCCACCGGCGCCGGCCGCCGTCAACCAGACCACGCTGCATCCGCAGCACGCCAGGAAGCCCTCGAATCCGCCGTCAAAACGGTCGAAAGCGCCCTGCAATCGGACAGTTCCTACCCGCAGCTCGTCGAACTCTTCATGACGTACGGGTCGCTGCCGAGTGGGAGTGGTCTCCACGACCTCGACTACCCGGCGGACCCCCTCGGTGCCGCGGCCGCCGCGCCCGCGGCGCCCGTGCGAAGGATTCCGCTCCCCGCCGAACTCACCGAGCAACTGTCGCACATGCAAACGTGCTGTCAGATGGGCCTCTTTCCTGAGATCGGACGGGCCTGGCTCTCCGTCGACAGCGATTTGTTCGTCTGGAGGTACGAGACCGGCGAGGACCTTGCCTACTTCGACGGTCTCAGCGAGACGATCCTCAGCGTCGCATTGGTGCGACCGCGTCCCGGCGTCTTCAGAAGCCACATCCACTCGCTGCTGTGCCTCGCGACGCCGGTGGAAGTCGTGTTGCTCGGCGTGTCGTTGCAGGGCAAGGCCGGCGAGGAACTGACGCTCGTTCCCGAGCCCTTGTTCACGGTGTCGTCGGACGGTACGGCGATGGTGTGCATCGCCGGTTCGGCGACGGGTCGGATCTTCCTCGGTGGTCGCGACGGCTGCCTGTACGAAGTGAGCTACTCGGCCGGGGACGGCTGGTTCGGGAGGCGCTGTCGCAAGCTCAACCACTCCAGTTCGGCGCTGTCGTTCCTCGTGCCCGCCTTCCTGAGCTACCCGTTTTTCTCCGAAGAGGATCCGCTCGTTCAGGTGGAGTTGCTGTCGTTTACCTACGAGTTGCATCTCGATTCCATAGTCCCACCGACTGCACGACAGACACTCGACCCCGTCGAGGTACACTGTCCGTCGTGCAGTCGGTGTCAGCTCCGATAATGGGATCGTTTCGTGCGTTTCCACAAACAACGGACGTGTGTCCAGTAGGTAGACTGGTTGGGCATAGAATAGGCACGGTGACAACCAATTTTTCGAAGGCCGGTAAAAAGGCTGAAGAATGTAAGGAGCCGTCTTGATGTCTTCGATTGGCAAGCCACTGTTTCACTGACACACTTGGCCACAGAGAAGCCAGGCCTCAGTAGAAAGGTCGGTTATCAGCCCCCCTAAGATCTCTTGAAACGCCTCTAATTGCCTTCTTTCTTGAATAGTGTAAAGGTGTTGTTTAGCCTTGGTTAACTGGCGCCATCTATTGGTTAGTCATGAAAAGCTTGTAATTTCCGTATTTTTCCTCTTTTTTTTTTAGCACATCATTCTTTCATTGTTGGCTTAAAAATATTTTTACAATGTTATGAACAACCATACCTCATAGATAGTATGTACATTTGATCTTGCACGTACTGCAAAACCTTGGCTCTAGTGCAAGGCAGTTCCATAGCCACCTCACAGACGGCGACCGCTGCTTTCTCTCATCGTAGATATCACAAGAGGTTGTAATGCACTCGTCGTAATAACTTCGCGTCCCACTAGAGCGAAGACAACAACAAACGACAGTGCCGCATACCAACCGACAACGGTTTGGCTGGCAGACGACACGGACAGACAGCGCTGTCATGAGTCGGAGTCCGCCGTCCGTCCCAATTTGGCTGCGATCAACGACGCAGAACACGGGGACAAGGACACTTGCCGTTTTCCTAGTGGGACTGGAGTTGTCAACATAAACACTTCAAAATGCCACAGACAAACTGAGTCTGGCGACGCGGTTTTCGTGTTTTGCTCTTTGGGCATAAAGCGAGCCGACAAACTCGGTGAAAGTGGAGACGATTAGTTTATTTCTTGTTTAAACCTTCCGCTTGTCTTCATTTGCCGTTGGCGACTTTTCCGAAAACAGTCGTGACAATCGACACCTAACTTTTCCGAACTAGAATTCCTGAATCGTTCATTTTTTTGGCCGTTCAAAGCATTCCAGTTGAGCGCCACGAAATTTCACGCCGATTTGAGGACGTTTTTAACTTCATATCCGAATGATCGAAGTGCAGGCGTTTTATGGGGGACAATACGGCATCCCAATTATCACAGAACAGATGACAATTCTCCGTTTTGCTAGAATGGCTTGCCACGGAACTGGCGGAACGTCGTGTCCTACTTCGTGGTGAGCGGTCTTACTTTGGTCAGTCCTCGGCACATGGGTCTATCCCATCCTGATGCAGGGCGTAGATTTCGACGTGCCTGAAAGCACCACCTCGCGCACCAAGTTTTCGCGAGCAAAACCAGCCACAGCAAATTCCCTTCGCGGCACGACCGCCCGCGCCAGCAAGCAAGCCGCGCCCGCGACCACTATGAGCAATCGAGGGACCGGAACTACGGGAACAGGAGTGGCCGCTCAAGGGCTTCTCTGAAGGTCGAGCGGCGGAGCGAGCCACGGGAGGAACGGGAGGAAGGGTAGAGGGGTGGGAAGGGAGGCAACAGAAGGCACAAGTGGGCGAGGAGGAAAGTTTGTCTCCGAGACATGTTCCTCAGTGGGACAGCTTGGTGCGCTTCAAGTCCAACGACAGACAAGAACTTGTCCGTCGTTGATCGTTTGTCGGCGCGTGTCGGCGATGTCGCGGGTCTTGGTCGTTGCAGTGGGACAGCATCGGCGACACGGAACTTTGTGGTGTCGTCGGACAAAAATCGCTGTTTGTCGTCTAGTGGGACGAGACTATAAGCAGTCACAAATGTGTGAACCAGACTACGCACATTGGTTGTACAGTTATGCCTCTTTAATATGGACACCATTGCCCCCCCCCCACTTCCCCTCCCCCTCGCCCAAAAAATTGTTTGTAATGCGAGTCGTTGTATTGAGGAGACAAAAATGTACATAATTATGATTAAAGATTAAAACAGCGCAAGGACAAGAACAAGAAGGTAGACGAACACGGCGCTCAGGGCGTCTTCTTGTTCTTGTCCGTGTCCTTGCGCTGTTTTAATCCTTAATCATGAAATACCAACTAGCCCAAACTTCTACTTTAGTACATATTTACCCAGTTTGTCCCTGAAAATGTTGTTTGTATAGCGGGGTGTTTGTATTAACGGCAATTGTGTTAAACATACGCGACTGAACGACGAACAGGCAAACTGGCGATGGACCTTTTCGGAAAATCCCGTAAGGCCTCTCGTCAGCCCCAGATTGCTCCACCACGGCATGGACAATTTGGGGCCCTTCCACGATTATGCTCAAACTGTACAGTCAGAGGCAATTTGACCTGCGACAACGTGAACGCCGGCGGAGCAGGCAAAATGCCGCATGGGGCGCAGCGGTCGCCGCGGCGTTCTGGGAACGAGACTCGGCGGACTGGTCCACTCTGTAGAAGGGGGGGGGGGGATTAAGACGGAAGGGAGACATGACGAAGGGCCGGCTATGCGGCGCGGCATTTCGAAGCGGTTAGCAAAATACGCCGACTTATATTTTTTAAGTATTTTTATTGTTCCCTTGGCAAGGCTATCTTGGTTTGCTTCCGTTCTGGCGCTCATATCTTAGCATGAGTTTGTAAAGCCGTCGGGCATTACTATCAGTTCTTTCGCACGTAATGATTCCAACTTGATCTCAGTTTACGGTTCGCGGTTCAGTCTAACAAATATATAACTAAAAGTGAACGTTAAAGTAAAAGTAACTAAAAGTATTGAGTGCACGCCTATAAATGAACTATTAGTCATTCTTAACTTACTTTCCATGATCAAAATGAAACAGCGGAGCGTTTGACCGCTTGAGGAACTACAGTCAAAATTTACAAAGAGAAGGCGAATGATAAAACGCAGGAAAAATACTGTGCAAAAAAGAGCTTATCTGGTATGATTGAAGGCCATTCTAGCGCGAGGGGCATTTGTTTTGACTCGACCTCCCCCGGCAGCGAAACGTGGACTGCTCCCGTAGCCTCTTCCCCAGCGCGAAAAAGCGAACGCAGCGCTGCATACGGCAATTGTTCCCCGTGGCCGCTCGCTCCGTTGTCGCAGGTCAAATTGCCTCTGACTG